>VZSV01000248.1:626525-645856 GCA_013398735.1 Nothocercus julius | reverse complement strand
CTTTTGCAATCCCTTTTCCTAGGTAGATGCTGCCTAATGCTGGCGGAACTTCCCAAGCGCCTTCCCCCCGGCCTCTGCACCCCCTCCAACGCGGAAAACCAATCCCAGGAAAGCACTAACCGCCCTAGCTCCAACCCGCTTCGCGCTCCGCGAGCAGCGCGAGACGCCCGGCGCGTGCGGGACTCCGCCCCACTGCGGGCAGCAGCTTCAAGAATCTGCTGCGCAGGCGTCCCCGCCTCGAGGCGCTACCCATCTGCGGGCACGCTGAAGACTGCTTGCACGTAACGATATTGTCCCTCCTCAGGAGCCTTACTGGGAGGGGGAAAGGGCGGAAGAGCGGCGCCGGAAGCGGTGGCGCGCTGAGCTGGCGGCGCGAGGAAGAGGGTTGGAGCGCTGACATGTTCCGCATCGAGGGGCTGGGGCCCAAGGTGGACCCGGAGGAGCTGAAGCGCAAGATGCGCCGGGACGTGCTCACTTCCGTGCGCAACTTCCTCATCTACGTGGCGCTGCTGCGGATCAGTGAGTGCGGGTGCCGCGCTATCCCCCCGCCCCATCCGCCCCCCGCCATCATGAGCCTCCATCTTCCCCTGCGCCGCGAGGAAATGGGGCCGGGCGGCGGCTCCCCGGTGGCAGCGCGGCCTGGCCGCGCTGCAGCGCAGCGCTCTGCCTTTCCCCTCGGCACACCCCGTCGGTGTGAGCGAACAGAGCCGAGCTCGGCTTCTTTTACTGCATTCCCGCTGCGCCTGGAGGGGAAGCCGAGCTTCCCCGGAATCATGGCCGCCTCATGCGTTAAAGCAGCGGTGCCGGCAGGGAAGAGGTGTGTGAGGGGCAAAGTGCGGGTAGGTTACCTGAAGTTTGGATGTTACATGTCACTTAGATCTGCTTCCGTTTCACGGTTGGCTGGTTGAAAAAGGTTGGGCTCAGCAGAGCTGAATTCTGTGCTGTTTTCTTTCTTTTCCCAGCTCCATTCATCCTGAAGAAGTTGGACAGTATATGAGAACGCACAAACTGCGAAGAAGAGTCGGTATATGAAAATGTGGACTCTGGCTGTTTTTCCCTGTTCATTAGTTAGTCATGGTGCCAAAAGCACCCCATGCTGAATGGATCCAAATATTTTCATCTAATCATATCTGACTTGAGAATGATAGCCTAGCTGGGAGAAGGGGGAAGATGTCAGTCTACCTTGCAGGGGACCTCTAGTCACCTGCAAGCAGTGACTTATGTGACCTCCTAGTGACCTGCAAGCACCTAGTCACAGCAAGCAGTGATTTATGATGGTACATTTCTTGTGCTGTTCAGAAAAAAGTCCATTTCTATTTTGTATAAAATGCTAAGTGCAAGCAAGTTGTTTTGTTATGCAGCTACCTCCAAACTGCCACATGCTGTTGCTCTCAATCTCTCTGAACCCGTCTGAGCAAGGGATAAAAAAAGGGGGGGGGAGGAGGGGTACTTGTTAAAACCAATGGAGTTCACAAGCATTTTGATCTGAAATAAATGAAAGAACACTTCTGTCATTCAAAGAACAATTCCAGTAGTGATTTATTTTCAATACTCATCAGTTGAAGTAGAGGTCCTTAGGGATCTTGTTTCCCTGATTCTTTTTTTTAAGCTCTCTCTCTTTTCTCCTGCCTGTGTTTATACACAGGTTGAATTTAAAAGTTAAAGGCAGTGGTAAGGACTGAACTTACCAGGTTCTGGATTGTGTGATAACTCACCACTGTGAGATGTCAAGGCTGAGAGAAATTAAAAGGGAAAGAATGGCCTAGTTTCATCTGATAGGTCTGTGCCAGTGTCCTACTCAGTGAGAAACTTATAGGTACTGAATTCATGCAAATAAAGCATGAATGAGATGTTATTGCTTCAGTAAACTGTGAGCTATAACTGAATCTTAAGTCACAGCAGACTTTTTATAGTAGCCTCTGGGCACTATGCATGCTGTGCAATGTTCTGTCATATAATGAATTTAGTTCCTTTAGCCATGCCAAATTGCTGTATTCTGTAAGTTGTGCAGCAGGAAATGTTGCTTTAAAAACTGTTTGGCTGCCTGTACTATTCTTAACTTGGCCTTTTAGGTGGTTTTTGAAATGGCAGATACCGTTTCTAGAGAAACAGCTTTCTCTGTGAAGAGGATTGTGATTGTTCTCCCTGGCACTAGGTGCTCCAGTCCTGATGCACACTGTAGTGTGCTGCAGGGGTCAGTGTTGGGGCCGCTCCTCTTTATTATTTTTATCAATGACCTGGATGGGGGGATTGAGTGCACCCTCAGCAAATTTGCAGACAACACCAAGCTGCGAGGAAGAGGCGACCTGCTTGAGGGTAGGAAGGCTCTGCAGAGGCATCTGGACAGGCTGGATCGATGGACTGACACAACTGTATGAGGTTCAACAAGGCCGAGTGCTGGGTCCTGCACTTGGGTCACAACAAGCCCACGCAGCACCAGAGGCTTGGGGCAGACTGGATGGAGAGCTGCGTGGCAGAAAAGGATCTGGGGGTGCTGGTCGACACGAGCCAGCTCTGTGCCCAGGCGGCCAAGAAGGGCCTCCTGGCTGCTCTCTGGAACAGCGTAGCCAGCAGGAGCAGGGAAGTCACCGGCCCCTTGTGCTCAGCGCTGCTGAGGCCGCCCCTCGAATCCTGTGTTCAGTTTTGGGCCCCTCTCCACCAGAAGGACATGGAGGTGCTGGAGCGTGTCCATGGAGGGCAGCGAAGCTGGTGAAGGGGCTGCAGCACAGACCTTACGAGGAGCGGCTGAGGGGGCTGGGGTTCTTTAGTCCGGAGCAGAGGAGACTCAGGGGAGACCTTATCGCTCTCTGCAGCTACCTGAAAGGAGGCTGCAGTGAGGCAGGCGTCCATCTCTTCTCCAGAATAACTACGGATAGGACAAGAGGAAATGGTCTCAAGCTGTGTGAGGGGAGGTTCAGGTTAGCTGTTAGGAAAGGTTTCTATACAGAAAGAGTGGTGAAGCATTGGAATAGGAGGCCCAGGGAAGTGGTAGAGTCTCCTGGCACTTCCTGGCAGTACTCAAGAAACTTGTAGATGAGACACTTAGGGACACGGTTTAGCAGGCATGGGGTTGAGGCGCTTAGGGTTGTACTCAATGATCTCGAAGGTCTTTTCCAATCCTACTGATTCTATAAGTCTGTTAACAACAGGTGCTTAAGGTCACCAAAAGTTTACATGTGATATCTATGCACTCATGCTCCTCAGAGCTGCTATTTCAGTATCAACATTTTCTAAAATAATCTGTGCTTCATCTAATCTTAATATTTTGGGGCTTAAGATAGAGAAGCTGCTGTGGTTTGTCAGCATTATTCAGGCTTCAAGTTGCAAGATTCTTCCAAATACTATGTTTGGGTCTCCTGCTTATCTTAAATGGAATGTGTTTTATTCTGAGGTGGAAGATCCCATTCCCAGTGTGGGATCTTTCTCTAATTCCTTCCTAAATCCGTCTTTCAGACTGTCCTGCTGGGCAGCTCAGTGACTTCTGCACCACCGTGCTAGGATGTTCAACAGTGTTAGAACTCAGACAAAATGGAGAAGTATGTATTTTGAGAAAAAAGTTGTTATATCATGAAAGCAGTGACGGCAGCTCTGACGGGCTCTGGCAAATTCCCAAAATTCCTGGGAGAGGCAGAGGAGTATACGGTACTGCTGTTACTGTTCTGCAAAACCAGTGACTTCTGCAGCACAGACTGTCTGAAATCCCAGAGTGAGTGTTTGCATGTTCCAAGGTGTTTTAGGATGGGAAGTGGTGTTATTCTCTTGCGCCAATCTGCTGGTGAGGTAACCATGCTCTTGCATAGAGTGTGGGTCAGGGTGAACAGCTTCTGTGGTTATCTCTTCTGGAAGTCTAGTATATACAGATCATATCACTTGCTTGTGTTCAAAATGTTGCTTTGTCATGCCTGTCCATTGACCATGCCTATGTATGGACATACAGTGCTCCCCAGTGTACTGCATACTCGGGACCTGTAATCCTCAGAGAGAAACTTACCAGGGAAGGAGGTAGGATATCCACAGCTCCCTGAGCAGCAAATGCATTAACTAGTGAAGGATGAAGTGCAAGTTCTCAGTTTTGGCATGAGGTTGAAGAGATGTCTGCAAACCTTGGTGCCAAGAAGGCTTTCTTGTCAGACTGCTAGGCTGTTAGGCAGCAGCATTCAAGCTAGCAGGACTTCCAGCAGCCTCCTGCCATTTGCTCAAGGGAGACTAACAACTGAAGGAACCGACTGATACTTTTCTAGTAAGTTCAGTACTAGCCATACAGCTGGCTGGTGAGAATAGGAAGGTCATTTGTCCTGTACTCCAGAAGGAGGTAGAGCCCAAGGCTCTTGAGACTTTAGGCTGTGCCAGTTTTGGTTAGACAGCAGAGTAACCTAGCAAAAGGTTTTACCACAATAAATGTAAGTCTAAATAAGTTTTAGCATACCATGAAAAAACATGCCAGACACAATGTCATTTAAAAATGCTAAAAAAACCCTTGCTTTTATTGCTGTTTTCTCCTTATGTATTTTCTACCTATTTTCAGTATTAATACAGATTTTCACCTAAGCATTTTGAGTATTAATCACATATCTTCTAAAAAGGAAAATGTATAAAAGTCACATTAAGCCTACAACAAGAGTATAAAATCAACATTTTCTAACTCTTACAACCAAAGCAAGCCAAGCTGGCCACTGAATGACTGTTGTTAGCTTGTACTCTGCAGCTCAGCTCTTCCTTCAAGAACAAATGCTTTCTCCCTGGAACAGGAGAGAGGACAGATTTGAGAGAATGTTAGCAAGCAATTGTTTAATAAAAAAGGGAACCTTGCTAAACAGTTATTAAACTGCTTTCCTCTGCCTCCTCTCTTACAGGTAGAGATTTTGGCACAAATTACTGCATTTCCAGAACAGCCTTCAAAAATATGTATCCCCCCTCCACTTTCTCTCACACATCCTGGTCTACTTTCTGGTCTTTGTTTATACAGAGCATATAATACACCAGTTTGTTACTTTCTGGTCCAGCATAATCTATGCTATCTCACCAGCATGCATTGCTGATGTCAAACTAAAACTACTGGAAATAACAAAGCCTCCAGAGAAGTGAAGAAAATTCCTATCTGAGCTAAGAATGCACTAGTTATATCACTATTACCTGCTAGGAAGGGTTGTCCCATGCCAGGAGAGATGCCTTCTTACTTTTGTTCTGCTCTATCACTGTGATACTTCCATCTGCATGCGCCTCTCCAGCCATGTTGGTAGCATGACACTGGTAGATGCCTTCATCTTCCTTCATTAGTGGGTTAATCTGTCAAAATCCACACAGAAAATATTTTATTCAAATATACTCTGGAAAGGAACTTGGGATTGAATCTCGCAACTAAGATGACCTGAGATTTTCTAATTTGCCATCTGTTCAAAATGGGCATAAAATGCTCATCGGCTCTGTTCAACACATTTTACCGGATGTCCCTCCATCGTCCTTCTCTCACCACTCTCACCAGACAGCGCTATGTAGAGATGACTGAAAATTGGTAATTTTCCCTGTAGTCAGGATCTCTTGCCCATTCAGGCTTGCCCTTGAGCAGTTATTTTCTGCTGGACTTACCAAAACCCACCCTGTGCCCTCATGTTTTGAAGGTCCTCCCCGAACTTGCACAGCCATGTTCACTCTGTCTCCAGGCAGTTCCTCCATAAGTTTGACTCCTTTGGGTGATTCTGAGACCTGCAAATTTTTATAAGAGTGGGAAATGTTCTAGGATATCTGTTAGGAACATTTACTCATGATACTGTTCTCTCTCTGTCTATGAGACACATCTAAATAAACAGACAGAAGAGCAGCATACAGCACAGGGAGTAGCAAAAAGTGGGGAGTGTGCTCACTGGCAAGGTGCTCCACGAAGCTGCAGAGAAATACAATGGTAAAATGCATCTGTTACTGTTTGCACCCAACCTGTGCCAGGATTCTCTGGTCCCTTGTTTTTTATCATTCCTGCATCTGAGGTCTATAGACCCTTCGGAGCACCTGAATCAACCTTACTTAAGTCTCCTGGGATAGCTCCAATATTAATGATGAAGAGCAGACCCCTTCTTATCCTATGTACAGAACTTCGGATAGCACCTCTGAGCACTTTTCAGTACTTCTGAACACTCTGATCTCTATGCCCTTTGTTCAGCATATATTCTCCAAGGTGCTCAGTGTTCCTCTGAGGGTCAGTGCAGGAGCACTCCAGACCCAGTTCTCTAGGTGTCTGGTGAGCTGAGGAAATTTCACTTATTCTCAAGTTTGGACACTGAATTTGTTGTGCAATTCACCCTGAAACCCTCTTGTAAGTGACTAACAACTCCTACAATGAAGGAAGGCTCATAGGAGATGGGCAAGAGCTAGGTGACCCTGAAGATAAGAAATCATGTAGGATGTAACTCGCTAATCTGTTGCCCAGTGAATTGACTTTATCTTAACACATAGGGCACCAGAGGATGACCTTCATGTTAGATAAGCAGCTGTAACCATTGAGCGCATTGTTTGATTTTAATCTTTCTTCCTGAGTTGATCAAGTGCATGTGTAGGTACCCCTGAGATTAGTCATTCCAGCATGAGGGAAGTATACAGATGGTTCAGCCCAACGTGGGGTATAATACCTGAACAACAAACAAGGAATTTTGAAGACAGAAACAGACATGAACCGGCTTCAGCCCATGTATTCCTTCCCAGTGATTAGGGATGCCCAGCAACATGACAGTATGTGTGGAATATCAGGAAGAATCTGTTCAGAGAGTACTCGCCTCTGACAGTTCTCATCAGAGAACATGAGAACTGTTCTCATTGCATTTGGACACGGGGCTAAAATGGTGTAGGCAAACCACTAGCATGATACAGGCTCTGTTTTACCAGACATAAGGGTACATATCTGCTCAGTGTATGCCACACTGGCTCTGTTGACTGCTTGGGCTGATCCCTACTTCACAGTGTTTGACAAGACAGTATGACATGGTTAATGATCTTAAAGTAATGTGAGGAAGACACTTGAATTTACCAGAAACTCTCAGGGAGATAAAGGCTGAACACCCACAGATGGAAACTGATGACTATAGAACTGTTGGAAAAATCTGGCTCTATACTGTCTCAGGCAGCATGCAGAACTACATGAGTGCCATTACCTGCAATGCAGTAACAGAGAAAGCATGCATAGGAATGCAGAGCCACATCTCTATCTAGACACTGAAGTAATCCTCCTTTATTAGATCCCCCATCATACCTTTCTCCAAGTGATGACAGGAGTGGGCACAGCCTTTACTTCACAAGAGAGAAACACCTGGACTCCAGTAACATTGTGAATTTTCTTTGGTGACACAACAATCACAGGAGCTAGAAGAAAAGAAATACCTTCCTGGAGGCAATGCAGCCCCTTGTTATGACCCATCGTTCCCCATGAGCTGCGCCATATGGACTAGGTGCAGATGCCATTGCTCAGTCACAAATGGTTTGCATTTCCCCCCCCCAGGCAGAAACAGTTTGTGTTTTAAGCCCTCTTGCCTGAAAAAAATCACTTTCATCATTCAATGGAGTAACTCAGCTGTGTTTTGTCTACCACCAGGCAGCTCAGAGCAAATGTGTTTCTCCCATTCTGCTCTGCTTTTAGCAATAGATAGCATTTTGAGGTGCAACGCAGGCAAGGAAGATTGGACAGGGCACCACCTAAATAAGCAGGAGGACAGCTGTAAACCCGTGGCTATTCTAATTATATAATGAAAATATGAGAAAGACCAGACACTTCTAGGTCTAAACATGTGTCATTGTAGAGTAATCAGAGATGTGAACTCTCCATGCACTTTCTTGTCTCCCCTCCATATGCACCAGAACCAGCTGGTTTGAAATTTGGAATGTTTAAACACTAAAGGAGGTACTTTCAAAATAAATATAGTTCTAACTGTCACTGAATCAAAATTCTCAGGAATTCCCTAGCAGTTTTGTTAAAGACGATGCTACATGAACATTATACCAACGAAAGTTAAGACAATGTTGAAGAAAATGTTAAGGACAATTACTTTCGTAAGATGCAGTGCCCAGAGCTCTGAAGCTCATGTTTCCCATCTGAGTCACATCTGCAGGGAAGATACCAGAAATAACTTTGAGGGTAGCTGTCAGTAAGAAAATAAATGTGCCTCTACTATCAGCAATACTCCTCCCAGCCAACCATCACCTCAGAAAGCTCCTTCTAATGTATTTCAGCACAAGCTGAAATATCTCATCACAACGGGATGCTCTGTTTTGGCACAGAAAGGATCGTGTGGGGTATTTTTTTTCAAGAGATGATCCTTAGCTGTATGTTTTTAAAACCCAGACAAGTCCACAGCAATCTATTGTAAGTCATGTTTCTCTTTTAACTATACTGTCAATACTCCCCTGGGAGACTACTGGGACAAAATAGTTTATTTGCAAGCATTGAGAAAGGAGAAATTTCAATTAGGTTCAGATGCCTTTTGTCTCCCTGTAAATCTGTATCATATTGTATTTATTTATTTATTCTAACAAGAAGCTGGCTTTCTGGGTGTATTCTAAGCAGCATTTACTAATCACGGTGGATCTCCTCACACAGCATGCTCTTACCAAATGAGGCCAATTTTCTAAAAGTGTGTCTGCCTCGACAAAGAAACGTCTCGCGCAAGCAGGCCTGAACACTGTTCCCACCACTCCTCTGCGCACAAGCCCTCCTTCTCCTCTAACAATAGTGAGCACAGAAGGGAAGCCCTGCACATCAATCCATATCCAGCAAATTGCTAGTGCTGCACTGAGGATTTCCCAGCTTGCTTGCCAAATTCATCTCCGCTCTGCATAAGGCTTCCCATTGTGACCATTTGGCACCTGATCCCACTTGTGAGCCATAAGCAATATGTGGATGCAGACTGAATATCTGCTGCTGGACATGTTCTCGGCTGGAAGAGGAAAGGTTCACCCCCACTGTGTGACTAGTGCCTCCGTGTTAACTAGTGCAGGAGACACCACTCCTTGAGAAATCAAAAGAAAATGGAAAAAAAAAATGCCCATCTGTTGCAAGATTCTCCATCTGCAAAATTACCATTAACAAATGAGTATTTGTGGTAATGCCACTTAAATATGTCTGTAAGAAGACAAAGTGTCCTAAACAGAATGCACACTGAAGTCGCCATAAATTCAAGGATTACTACCTGCTGAGTCCATTCTACTTTCAAAGATTCTGATGAGCTCGTAACTTAATGGTCTGCACCTGCTTTAAGACTCCTTTATACTCAGATGCAAATTTAAGCCTTTTGTGAGAACAAAGAATACTTTATGACAGATTGTGAAGCTCAAGTGGGATATTATGCGCAATGAGTTCTGATGCTGCATGGCTTTCAAAACTACTTGCCAGTCTAGGTGCTGTGCTGCCCCAGATACCAGCTGTTAGCCTGCTGGTGTTCAGAAAAGATTATCTATTAATAAAGAAGTTATTGCTGCTGAAATGTACTCGAAACAATGTTCTAAATAATGAAAAAAAAAACCTAAAAAAAAAAAAATCTATTTTTTCTCATATCTGGCAATACCTCTTTCAGACTTGGCTGATTTCTCATTTGTCCAGCTTACTTCTAAACTCATCCCTGCAGCTCTGTCAGATCGTGATATTAACATGCCTTTATGTCCCCTGCCCTGTCAGAGCATTTTATACTGCAGCTATCAGTGCAATCATCTCCCAGCAAAACTCACGCTTGTTCCACCAAACTGACTTTAATAAACAAGTTAGGTGTGGATGGCTGAGTCCAGACAGTTCGGGTTGGATTTTTTCGTTTATCCCATGTAGAACTAGGGCACAGCTATACATGCATGTTAAGGGACACTATTCATTCTGTGCTGGAGCAGCAGCCCTCCGTGCAAGGATAGCTCCAGCAATCTCTTCTCTGATGACTTTTCCCTGAAGATTGGCTGATTTAAGCCTACCATCAGCACAGCATTTGAGGATTTCAGAAGACTTTTACCGGATGCTGAGGAGCAGAATATAGGGTGGGAAACTAATGGATTGTGGGTTTTGTGGGTTTGGATGGGAACAAGGGTGGGAAAATAGAACAGTAAATTTGGATGTAAAGAGGTTACTGGTCTTGCCTTAGCCATTTCCTGTCTGGCCATGCTCTGTGCCTGACCTGCATAGGCTAGTCTGTCTTCCCACTAAAGACATATTTAGCTTTTTTTTTTTTTTTTTTGGGGCGGGGAAGGGTGGATGACCTTGTGTATCTCTTCTACCTTGCATGCATGTCTTTGTAGGCTTGTTGGCAGCACATGGTAAGATTCACTGCTGGCTGGACCTGGAGGCATGAAACCTGCACTACAGGTTTGATGTCACAAGCATGCACATATTTGCTGGTAGGAGCTCTTTCGAAGATGTTCTATTTCCTTATATGTAGGAAGTACATTATGATCATCAACCTTAGAAATAATTAAGTTGTGTTAAGTTCATAGAGTAGGCACGTGTAAAACAAGGATACTCTGTGAAAGAGCCTAATGCTACTCAAAAGAGCCACAATGGTGCTCTAAGAATCAAGAGTAGGATTTCATGATGCTTCCATTGTTTTATAGCTGCTTAGTTGCAGCTCATATTTTCAGCTACTGTGTTTCCCAGCCCTCTGATTTTTGGTCAAAAATTCTCCTCTAAAGCGTTACATCCTGTGCACACACACAATAAAGACCAGATGGGAGCTCCCTGCCTAATCAGTTGCCTCTGTCTTGAGCTACAGAGATAGTGTTTCTTTGTGTTGGCTGTCCATCAGAATAATCAGACTTTCCTTTGCCCTTTTAGGATTATAGTGCACTTATCATCAAAGCAAACAAAGCAATATTTTTTCTTTTTTTCTTTCCTTTTTTTTTTTTTTTTTCAATAAGTGATCTCCCTTTGAGCAGGGAAAGACAGAGAAAATAAATATGGAGGAAAATGCAGTTTAATAATCCATAAAAACCAGAGCAAGGCAAGTCATTAGTAGGCAAGACCTGTGCTGGATTTTACCCAAGAGAGGGCTGCAACAGAGGGGGAAGCCCTGCTGTGACAGAGCTTGGAAAGCAACAATTAACATCGATGTCTTGCCAAATGCATGATGATTTTAGGCACTTGCTTGTCCTTTCATTGTTACAACCACCCACACTTTCTTGCTCCATAAAACCAGAAGCACATGGTTCTGATCTCATTGCACTGGGCACAGAATCTCTCCTGATGATGTTTCTTACTTCGTTTACCTTCATTTTCTCAGGACTGAGGAAGCTATCAACACATAAGAGGAGTGCATCTCTATACTGTCTACTGATACATTTGCATATCAAAGGCTGTGTAGATTGCTTTGGATTCTCCCTGAAATAGTGACTGTATTGGGGAAATTCTCTGCAGTGACCAGCAGAGAGTATAAAGTGGCATAAGCATTCTACTCAGTGAAGAAGACACCACTTCTGATAATCTGAGAGTATCAAAGATGAGAGCTACCAGAAATCAGTGCTGCTCAATCATCCTCTCTGAGGACTAGGAGGACTGAGGACGTCCACATTCTTTATTTGAGCCAGAGAGTCAGACATAAGTAGGGAAACCAGCCCGATGAGCTTTGTTATTCCTGCTCATCTAAATGCAGCCTCCCTGTATGAAAACAGTAGTGCAGCTTATTAATGATAGACAGCTTGTTCATTTTGTTAAGAATTAATCATCCATAGATGTGTGAAGTTTCTTGGATAGGGAGTTTTCAGGTTGTAAACCTCTGTTGCAGCAAAAAAATCATGGGTATTTTCAATGCTTAGGAATGGAAAATTTTTATTTCAACATGCTGGAAAAATGTGAAAACTGATAGTTATTTTCTATTTATAAGTTTGCATTTATGATGCTTTACATCACCATCTCAAATCATTTTATCCTGCAAAAAATGCAGGAGGGCTAAGTAATTTGCAGGATTCTGTGACACTTGTATGGCTGTTTGCTAGGTAGCTTGTAGAACAGCATGTAGATTTAATCCAATTTCTTTATTTAGGCAGGAAATAGAGTCCAAATCCAAATAAGAAAGACAGCGCTACCTAAAAATTTTTGCTTTTTTCAAGAAATCAAGAAATACTGCCTTTGCTATATACACAATTAAAACCACTAGTTGTGATTTTTCCGCTCTTTAATATGCCTCCTCAAGAACTCTTGAAAAGAATGATTCAGTAAATCTTCAGTCTCCAAGGGATATTTTTTCACCTACCAGTTCCTTCTCTACCTTCTAAAAAATTTTTCGCAACGGACACCTAAGGCCAGACACCTCACTGAGTACGAGCTCCAGAAGATGTGGATGAAGATGAGCCTCAGGTAGTGTCCCAACAGCGACTTTTCTATCCTCAAGCCTTCACCCATTGTCTGTTGCCCATGGAGGTTATCAGTAGCTCCTTTATAAATACTCTGGGCATTACTATGCCCACCAGTTACAGAAGGAGCATTTATTAGGAGAGACTGCAGAATCTGGATTATATTGTATCTTTAAAAAGGAAGCTTAACCAAGTCTCCTTTCTGGTGGACCTAGGCAATGTGTCCCAGCTGCTCAGGCCTCACTCACAGGTAATACAGTAACAATGGCTGTTGCAATACACATACTTGATGGCACACCTCTGCTAAAACGGATTTCTACAGCTAGGCCTGGAGTGATAACAAGAGGGAAACGTAACTAGACTTCTGCATCACCAGTTGCATGAAAGAATAATACTAATGATCTATGTTAATCAGCATTGAAATCACAATTCTAGCAGGAAATATTAAAAAGCTTATTTCAACTAACTGCAGCTTTGCTTCTGAAACTGAATGGTATTTGAATTTGAGTGGCTCTCATGCGCCCTTTGTTTTTTTTACAAAGTGGCATTGTAGGCCCCCTTTAGTTACTAAATATGCCACAAACATGAAGCATCTCATGGCTGGAGAAGTCCTCTCCCTAAGGCTTTACCCATTTAAAACAAACTCTTTCAGTGACAACTTTGGCAATGGGCCGAGATCTTTCTGGGGCTGTCTTTAAACTCCAAGATATTTGGTATTTCTGTTTGTCTGAAAACAGGCAGTGTATTTGCCCAACAAGAACCTATCAGCCATGTGTGATCATTCATTTAAACTCTACTAACCCCCAGCTTGGGATTACCTCACATAGCAGAAGAGTGGCGAGGCTCCCTAAGGGGAGCTCATTTCTAAAATGAGTCAATTACTGCCCCAGTGCTTACAAGAAAAAGCAGCTCCCAAATAAGCAGGACCTCTCTCACCTTCTCAGAGAGATGGGGAAGCGATTTAAGAGTGATGAAAAGTCTTGTGTGTCTTAACTGCATCTCTTCCCCAAGCCTGTGAGGAAAGGTAGTGCGCAGTTCAAATGCCTTCCTCATTCCTTTCATTCCACTAAGGAACACCACTTTTCCTTCAAAGTGAAGGCTGTTCTGCATTCATTCCTGCAGCCTTCCCCTTCTCCATAGTGGCACAAATACCTGCTGTGTGATATACGTGCAGCTGAAACAAAGTGAAACTACCAGAAAATAGAAAGGGCAGTTTTAGCATTTTGTTGAAAGTCCCTTCAAGGTGTTACTAGACCCCTGGGATGACCAGAAGTTAAGAACATGTGGTTAAGTACACTCCAGCCTCCCCTTTGAGGCTGACTGTCTAATTATTGTGGAAGGCTTTCACAGCAAGAGGTATAGCTAGATGATAGTGAGTGGCTCTTGCTCATACAATAAAAGCAGGAAAACAGCATTAATGGTGCAAGAAAACAGTTTGGTTGATGGTGGCGGCCCGTTTCCATAACTTAATCCCAGTGTGTGCAGAGATAGCAGAGCATGAAGTTAAATCCACTCGTGTTTTTCTTTTTCTTTTTTTTTTTCCAGTAAGAATGAAGCAGGAAATAGCAATATTAAATTTAAAATGTGCATCTATGAAGTTCTAAATACTGTCCTCCACAAACTGCCTTCTGGCTTTCAGGTGACTTTTGGCAATGTGTAGTATAACATGTGTGCCTTGATCCAGTTGCTTGCTGCTGTTTGTCAACCAGTCTTTTGCGTCTGCTCTATGAGTCCTTTGCTGTACCTGCAGCCATCGTTTTCAGCCCCTCTGGCTCAAGCCAAACTTCAGAAAACTGTAGAAAGACATCAAAACCTCCATTTCTAAGAAGTTTTTTACACCCCCATCTCTTTGCATGCAGAAGAAATAGTCACTATTGCTGCTTTGCCATCACAGTACAAAATCCTTAACGCAGTTTTCTGCTCTGGCAATTGCTGCCTGTTGCTGTAATCATAAAAGGAGAATCGAGGCAAACACCCACTGGCTAACACTGTCAGTTACTGTGTGGCCAGTGATGTACAGCATGACTCTTCTCTATTTAAATACAATACTTTGCTTTAGGTTTCAATCTTGTCTTTTGAAAGTACTGATGTCCCAGAATATCATCCTGCTAAGATACTGGCACACCAGATGCTGAATCTCAATGCAACACAACAGAATTATTTTGTTTATAGCACTGTAAGACTAAATTGCCCTTAGGGGACAGCATCAGGTGATACTGACACCAAATTTATAGAGTTAATAACTACCACAGAAGATGGTAAATCTGTATCTGCTATTTTCTCTGGAAAATAGAAGACAATTGTCTGTTGCTCAGGTCCTAACATCAAATAAATATGACACAGCTTGTAGAAATGAAGCCTGTAGAAATGAAGGTCATCTTGAACCATGGTAGCCAAATGCACCAGGGTGACTGCAGGGCTGTAGACTGGCATGTCCCATCAGTTAGCAAGAGTGTGCTTCCCAAATAAAGCTTCACAAACCTGAACAACCATAGGGAAACAAAATATTCCTGAATCTGTGAAGCTGTGAAGAAAAACATTTCACAGCTTCATCTGAAGAGAGTCTTTCCAAACTATGGACAGTCATAAATCAACAGCACGTGTTCATATTAAGGGTTAAAACACAAAAGTATCTACTATTTCTCTTTCAGTTTAGGTTAAAAAAAAGGCATAATGGGGGTTAGGTTAGATTCCATGCAGCCTCTCAACCTACAGTCACCTTAAGTGGAAGAGCAGGACATTTTGGGAAGACTGAAAACATGTATATCATTTTGGATTGTGTTCTCTTTTTAACATAAAAATATGCAAAGATGTTCATGGTTATGAATAACATTATTAAAAGGCAATAATGGAAAACTTATAATGGGCAAGGATTAAACTGCTTCAGGGTGGAAGGCACCTCCTGTTCATAGACAGATTACTTGATTTCCATGGCCCTTTTTTGCACTTCAGAAGTTCACCATGAACACTGCTCTTCTTGCTTCAAGGGATTTCTGTAGATTTGCACAGGCTGAGCTGACACAAAGTCTTTAGCATAACAAAAGACGTATCTCAAACTGAGCAGCCATCATACTGATCTAATGAAGACTTCAGAAGTAAAATCCATGGAAACACACGGACAAAGCAGCTGAGAAATCACCAGTCCTGAAAAGGCCTGTAGATGCATCCTGAATGCAGAATTGGACTAATGTATAATACAATCAGTATAACATTTCAAACTTTTTTTTAAAGGGGCTGCATGCACATTTCCACTGACCTCACGAGGGATGGGAGCATTTGCTACATCTTTTGAAGTCCCTAAAAATAGAGAGTGAGCATTGATATGGAATGATCCTGACCACCTGCTGTGTTTCTTAGCACAGAATTATTTACTGAAGACTCTGGCCTACCTGAAAATGGAAAGAAAGAAGAGGGCTGGATACATTTTCATAAGCAACAAGCCCTGACAATTCACAGTGAAATTGTAGTCCTTTTGCACAGGAAGTTTGGCCTGAGAAACATATGTCATACTACAGAGCCTGGACCAAATCCTGTGTGAAGACTTACTACTTTTGCTGTTGGAAAGAAGGCTGAATCTGTATCCTAAATTTGCCCCCAAAAGTAATCCTCTCATCAGGCTGTGTGCTCTGTGTGTGATCCCACTGAGGAAGAGAGGACACACTCTATGCACTATGTTCTCAGGCAACTTGAAAGAACAAACTGCCTCTGGAGTAGATTTTATTATCGAGAAATAAGAAAGCTATGGTCATTCTAGTGTCTTCTGAATGCAAAATGCTCACAGATATTATGACCTGCTCTTTAAGAATAACTGGCTCCATGGCTAGAGAGAGTAAATATTCAGAGAAAATGCTTCAGCTAATCTGCTCTGAAGCTCCACCAACTCCAACTAACTTACTGTTTGTCTAATGCCACTCCATATGAGGCCACAGTCAGAACAGCAAAGTACTTGCGCTTAATACAGAACACTGCCACACTATAGGCAGATGGAGACCTGGTTCCAACTGGTCAGTCACTTCTCATTGTCTAGAAATGCTACTCAATAAAGGAGAGGAGGGAGGTGACTGACTGTGTTTGCAGATGCTTGAGGAGGAAGTTCTGCATGTTCTGCTAGGATAGTTGGCCCATCCCCAGGTGGGCAGCATCCCTCACTGGCCGCTAGCTAGTATTTACATCTAGAGCTGCAAAGCACATAGATGAGCAATATAAACATGATGAGAACCCAGGATGGAGAGAGGTTCGGGGAGAGCAGTAAGAAAAATGATTGTTCCGAAAAGGGGAAAAAGACCAAAAGGATCCGGGTTGCTTAATCAAAGCAAGGCGGGGGAAGACATGGGAAGCAGCAAGATTAGCTGAATGGGGGAGGTGTTTGAAGGATTTTATGAACAGGTTAGCTACAGCTATGGCAAGAGTAACTACTAGTGTTAGAACTGTTTCTTCTGTGTTTGCAGAACATGGACTTTCATTTTTTCAGTGGCCTAGCTTTGGAATTTCTATTTTTTCAGAAATAAAATACTAACAATTTAGGTCAGGATGTACTACCAACAGTACTGATTTGTATATTACAAACTTCTACTTCCTTTAGGGCAATGATATAATAAATAGACCATAAATGAAGATAATCACAGAATTACACACACCTGAAAGTTGAAAAACAGTTAGGTTTAGATTCATCATTTCTGCTTTCCTCTTGAGGGAGGAAAGCAATAGCTTTCCCTGCACTACCCTGTGTAATCCAGACATCATGACACACATGCCACTTCTTGAGCAAATCTGCAGATGGTGTTCCCTTCTAGTTTAGCATCCAAAAAATCACCAAGCTTCTTTTTTTTTTTTTATGTACACTATCTGAAATAGAACAACTGGGTGGAAATAAGATATCCCTTTCAGAGTTAAATAAACTCCTGATGTAAGAAAGTAAAGCAGATAAGAGGCAATGTCAGGGAGAAAGCACTATTTTTTTTTTTTTTTTTTTTTTTGGGGGGGTGGCTACCTTAAGTATCCTAATGTATAAATACTGACTTGTATTTCCACTGGCACAGAATTTATTTAAGCTTCTGCCTAATCTCTTGCCGGCTGAGTCAGTGAGAGGATTAGGGAGAGTGTGAAAAGCACTGTGTTGGAGATGAAAGGAGATTATATTTTGATTTTTCTGATATCTTCAGAGTATTGTAGAGAACATTGTTGTTGTCATTTCCTCGAGGCAGCCTGTGAGCTGCATCACATGAAAGACTCTCATTTCAGAAACTCAGATACACAGAAATGCAGCCTTTTATACATACAGTGTTTTTTTGTTAGAAAGGCTGGCAGGTTGTTGGAAAGCGCTAAACAAGCTAAACAAGCAAATGACTAGGGTTTCAAACCCCACTTAACATGTTACCATTTTTCTTATTAAAACCCAGAACACTAGAAATCTATTGCAAAGGGTGCCTTTCCCAGTGTTTCAAACAACCTTAGCATATACCACCTCAGGATATACGAAAACTGTGACTAGGCCAGATAACTGGGCCTGAACATTCAATAATCTCCTCCTGACTCTGTCCCTTCCCTTAGGGGATTCAGGCAAACTCATTAAAAATAAACTAGAAAGGGTGTTTTGATCACAAGTAACAAATGAAACAGCTGTTATCCAGCTGTTACACATGTCCCAGGAGAACTGTTAAAAATTACCCCCCCTGATTACAGCTGAATAAATCAGTGCCCCTCGGTTACGATGTTATGAGGTATTTGCCTATACACAAATGCCTCTTTCTTTTGGGGCACTTTTGTTGTGCTGGGAACAAAGGAAAGAAGATGCAGGCAAACATGATCTGGCCCTATTATCCAGGATGTGCAGGCACAGTGTAAGTGTTCAGTGCACAAAAGGTACAGAAAAACAGTCTGACTGGGTTGAGTCCTACTGGCTAGCAGAGCTAGTGGTGAGCACAGGATGCTGAGGAAAGGATTACTTTTACCTTGCACCTGGGACCATGTGCTTGGTTTGCAGTGCCCAGGCTGAGCTCTTACACCACATCAGTGTAGTCCAGAATACATGAATGCCCCTGTATTTGGCACAACCCTCCCTCTTGCATTTGCAGTGCAAAATAGGTGATGGATGACAACTGAAGACACAGGAGGTAGCAGGAGATGTCCTCTGTACAATAAACTTCGAGCAGAACGTTGCACACCTACTCAGAATTTACCTGTGCAATGGAATGTAGTAGAAGAAAGGAGCACAGAATTGTCTCAGAGGATGTACATAGCATGTTGAGTAGTGCGTATGCTAAGAATCTGCTTGGAAGAGAGCTATATGCTAGGCTTTAAGGACTGAACTTCCTGGCAATATAAGCTATTTTTTGAAAGCAGCAAATGCTTAAGGCTTTGTTACATGAGCTGCTAAATGCATTTACTTGCAGAATTCACACTTGCAGGCATTCAGCTACATAAAACAAAAGAAAACAAAAACAAAAGAAAACAAAAATAAATAAAAAGATAAAATTATGAACCCAGAGAAGACAGGAGGAGCCCGAGAAGCTCAAGAGGAAAAGGCATTTGGGAAATGCTGCTTGCCATAGAAGGGCAGCTTTCTTTGTGCCAGCTCTACTGACGCCCCTCCTTGATCCCAGGCCAAGGGGATACGCCGGTCGGTTATAGCCCTGTCTGTTTCTCTCCCGGACAAGGGACAAGTGCAGAGGACAGGCACTTGTGACCTGCTGCCCTCCCCACGCTTGCACCCGAGGAGGCGACCACGGGAAATCTGCGGGGAAAAACTCCGTGCAAAACGCAGGTGCCGCCGGGGACGCCCGGGCCGAGGGGCGCGCAGCAAGGGCGTCGGGGAAGCGGCACTCACCGAGCTGGCACTCGCCGTCGTGCGCTTTGTGGATGCGCCGGCCGCCGCCGCGCAGGGACGCCCGGCTGCGGAGGCGAAGGGCGCAGACGCTGCGGTAGGAGCGCCCGTCGGAGCCGCACACGGCGCCGTCCTCCTCGCACACGCAGAGCCCCGCGCCCTGCAGCTCCGCGGCGGCGCTGCCCGTCCGCGCGCCGCTCACGCACAC
>VZSV01000248.1:575474-626345 GCA_013398735.1 Nothocercus julius | reverse complement strand
GCAGCTGCCGGACACCTCTGCCCGCGGCAGCGGCAGCAGCAGCAGCAGCAGCGGCAGCAGTCCCGGCCACGCAGGCATCGTAGGGACGCGGTGCCGCCGCCGCTCCTCCTTCCGCGGCGTCGCGGTGGGTTTTTGACATCGCCGACGGCGGAGGGAGCTGCGGGGAGAATGCAGCCCCCCCGGCCGCGTTCTGCCGGGCACCGCCCCCGCACACGCCGTAGGGCCCCGCGCTGCCCTTGTACACGCCCGGGGACGTTGCACAGGTGGTGTAGGCGGCAGGCAGCCCTCACAGGCACTCCCTGCACACGCAGGTGGAGAACTCTGTGCTCTTCCCCAGACACCCTGACAAGCACAAAAATGTGCACAGTTTGTACCCCAAAACGGGAACATACAGCCTTCCTGCACCTATAGTCAGGCACAGCTATGCACAACTTAAGCACCTGGAGAGCTGCCTGCATCTCTCTGCACATGTACACAGCCCTGTTTGCAGTTGCAAAGACACCCATGCATCTGCATGCTGTTTTCCTTGTCTATAAACAGTTTCTAGATGCATGCATTCAATACATGTACATGCTTACAAACGGAGCTCCATGTGAGCGGAACACAGCAGGCCCAGAGCTTCCGCTTTCTTCAAACATAGCATTTTCCTCTCTGCTCTTACATGTTGACAGTCTTAAAATTTTTTACCTCTTATGCACCAATCCACTCCACCTCCGTTTCTGGACTTTATCTTTTCTGCATATGTATACAGCCCAAGTACTTCCACCTGACACGTGTACTTCACATCCTGCATTGTCAAACAGACCATTCACTGTCACATGCTTCCTTTCCCACAGACTCTTCTAATCTCTTCTTTTATCTCCTTTTTTCCATGCATCTACAGATTTTTTCATTAATTCTCTTCGCCAGTATTTGTCCTATTGTACTGAACTTATCTAGAGATGTGTCTTTTTTGTGACACTTGCACAAAGCAATTCAGCCACCCTACTCAAAACACAGAGATATTTCTGTCATCTTAACAGAAAATAAAGCCTCCTTAAGCTAGCTCTAAATGCAACAGAAAAGGCATGACCAGAAAAGACACAGTAATACAAGCCCATCATCATCAGCTCCATCTGCTCCTACAACCCCTCTTGATGCTTTCTGGCACTGTGTAGATATCATTAGCCCCCTATAGCAAAATGAGACTTCCTGGAAAGCAAGAAACATGCTACAGCTGAGTATTTAGCAGCCTGTGTAATATCAGCCAGAAGAATGTGTCTGGTATTCCCTAAGAAGTTGAGTTTGCAGCTTTTTGCTGCTCTTTTTTGTTACATTTTACATGTGGTGAAGAAATAATTGTATTATTGTGCTTATAATTGCACTTACTGAAAGAGTGGACTTGTAAGAATGTTACACAGTTTCATTATTCTGAATTTTACCTTTGGAGTCAACATCTTTGACATGTAATGAATATTTTTTACAGTACGTAATGTGTGTTGGTTATACCAAAAAAAAGTTTCCCCACAGATATTATGTAATAAATAGTAATTTTTATTATTACTATTTAAATTTTTTTAAAAATTGTATTTGCCAATAAATAGCACCTTTGTATATAATATTTTTATTTGAATCAAAGTAGATGACTCCTATCCTATGTTCATGTCTAATTATTGTTTCAGTTATGGACTTAAAAATGCCAGCCTATTTTGAATACAAATCTTCATGTAATTCTTCGAGGTGCAATTACAGTATAAAATGAACATTCCTTATGACTTCCAGACTGACTGAAATCCATATACGGATTTTCAAGACACTTTTTCAGGTATTTAATTAGTACCCTACATGTTGTCTCAAAGACAATTTAAAAGTATATACACCCATGTAAAATACCACTGGATTTTTTTTTTCTTGAACTTCAAATTATTGTGTATATCTTAAACATATAAGTTCTATATAGAATAAATTAGGAATGTACTGGTTATGTAGAAGTAAAAACCTGCTTTCACAAAGTGGTGAAAAGCTTATAGAGAGCTCTATGTTGCAATTTCCAAGTGCTTTTGGCACTTCAATTTTTGTAAGCGTCTAAAAAGAGGCTCAGTTTCTAGCCTACAATTGTAACCAACTAAAATACTCAAGAAAGATAGTAAGAGCAAAGAAAATGTTTTCACTACTTCCCTTATATCTCAGCCAGATGTTTTAGCCCCAGATATTTTTTTATTCCATGAATTTGAGTAGTTGCTTGTAAAATTATAGACATTTTCATCATCAATAGCAATCCTGAAAAAAAAAAAAAAAAAAAAAAAAAAAAAGAAAGAAAAAGAATGCCATAGTCTATTTTGTAAGTGTTTTGCAAAAGACGATCTTGTGAAAGAAATGTCTTTGTTTTTCTGGAGCCTGCTGCCTGCAACTTTCATTTGATGCTTCAGGGAATCTGCATTGGAAGAGTCTGTGGACAAATGTTCCTTGTTTGCTTTTTCCAAGACACTCTGGATTTTACATGCCACTATTTCATCTCCCCCATGCTGTGTCTCTTGAAGGCTGATGAGCTGTGTGTTCCTTTTCCTTTGATGATTTTATGTTCCTCTGATATATCCAATTGTAATTATACATACACCCTGAACAGAAATTCATCCTAGTGTGTTAAATGCACCAGACAATGAAGCAGGAGCTGTTATGTCATATCCCTATTTTAACTGCTCATTGTGAATGTGATGAAACCTTCCCCCTTACATGGCTTATTGGAGATCAGATTGGACTACAGAAACTTGGACTTCAGATCCCTTATTTTCATTCATCTTTCAGGTGGTTTTGTAAAATATTCTGTATTTTTTTTAGATTTATTTTAGTTATTCCTCTTCCTTGCCTCAGAATGAGAGATTATTGAAGTAAAGCAACATTGTGAATGTGATTATGATACCTTCAGTTATTCCTATGGGAGCGATGCTTTTCCCAGTAGCTCCTTCTTCTGTATGTGGCTGCTGGACTGTCCTCTCAGTTCAAAAGACAGTTCTCCACAGTGCAGAGAACCCCCTGTTGAGGTGCCAGACCAGAGAGAGGTGTTTGTGAAGGAGAGGGAAACTGAATCTCATGGAAAATTTAGGGACCCCCATCCTTGCCTTATCCTTATAGGGACACAGGCAACCCAGTTGAGAGCCATGCTACAGAATTGCACCACAGTCTGGTCTGCAGCCATTTGGAATAAAACTGGCAGACTGGGATGGACTCTCACAGCTTTCAAGCAATTGCTAAGCAAGACTTTAAAACACAAATAAGCAACTTGATAACCCTTTATAATGTATAGAAAGACATGGTCTCCATCCTCTTGTAAAATCTGTGCACAAATTGGCCTAACGAGAGATCCTGCCCTTTGGAACCCCTCTAAATGCCTCTGGATTGGAGTGCCCCATACTTCATTTTCCACAGCTTCTTACCAGCTGCTGCCATGAAAATGCAGGTTAGATTTCAGTGCATCTAGCCTCCATGGCCATTCATTTCCTAGAAATGACCAGGCTCAGAGCAGGAATTGTGAGTGAAATGTATTGCAGGATTCTGCTACCTCATTGTACAGCATGTATTAGCAAGCAGATTGCTAACAACCAATGCTGTGATGAGATTAATTATTCAGCTGCAGGCTTTTGATGAGCTGAGCCAAGTGCAACTGTGCTGGCACCATGGAAGTCTCCTGCTGGAGTCAGAGCTATTCTGCTGCCCCTATTTTTAATGAAGCTGCCTGTCATCTGTTGTGCTAATTTCATTTTCAATGAGCTCTGTGTCTTTTCAGAGGTTTCCCAGCCTACATAAGGGTCTGATGATGTCATCACTATCTCTAAGACATACACTGGGGTGCAGGATCAGGTGCTTTTGTGTAGATGGAACACGCTGTCCTTAGCAACTTATTCCTACTCACTGTAAAAGGTTTGCAAGACTGTAACAGATTGAGGAGATGATATGCATATATCCTACTCAAAAAGATCCATTTTTCATGCAGCCTGCAGATAGCTGACTTCTGGCCTATAATCACTGAGTCAGTACTTCTAAGGATAGAGTAGGTCTTGTCTTCGAAAATTGTAACTGCAATAGCAATTTATCCACTTCAAGTGACATAAAAATGGTTCCTTCTGTTGTAATGATCAGGCATATTCATTTCTGTCCTTAAGACAGAAAACAGAATTCTTCTGGATTGACATTCACTGTCTGAACCTTGTTCTTGAACCTCTACAGAAGAGCCTTCCACATTGCTTAGAACCTAGGCTGTCTGCAAGCTTTGCACGCTAAGGAAAGACATGCAATTACAAATGTGTGCTTGAGATAATGCTTAAAAGGTTGCAGTTCTTTGGGTTTAATCAAACACCTCATGTGAGTAAGAAAAGACTGTATAGAATATAGGAGCTTGGAAGGGCATGCAAGGTGTACTGAGAGTAAGGAAGGAAGCACCTCGTGCTGCAACAGCTAGCATGGCAGAACCAACAAAGGAAGTTGTGAGGTCAGGTCAAAGAAAAGCTCCCCAGGAGAAGTGGATCCTATCCTGCCCCTGCTGTAGATTTCAAAGCATTTTGAAAAACATTCTTCCCCAAGCACATGATGAGGTTTGCTTTCTGCATTCTTGGCTGTGGTTGTAGACTGTTGCAGACAACAGAGCCACTGCTCTCAAAACTCACAGCTACTGTACTGTCCATGCCATACTGCCACAGTCTTGTTTCCCCTCTAGTTAAAGAGCTTTGCTGAATAGGTTGACGGCAGTAAAGAACCACTTCATCTTCACGGGCATACAGAAAAATGTGGAACAGATGGAGTTTAAAGCTCTTTTCCTTTTTTCCTACAACACACTTAGTGCCAACTCCAGCTGCTTCAGAGCAGTTAGTTCTGAGCTTCACAGTGCCATGACTGGGGTCCACCTCATTCAGCCTTTCTGAGGATAGACTTGGTTGTGTGGAAAGTTTTTCAGATGGACTAGTGCAAGCTCCAAGCAGATCTGTCTCAGTGCAATGGACTGTTAAAGCCATAGCATCTCCAGTCCTGCATCCATACAGTAATGGGCAGTTATCAGAAAAATAACAACTATGAAGTATTTAAATACTATAAAGGTGAATGACAATAAAAGACTCAAAAGGGTTGATGTGATGTAGCTCTGAGAGCCAAAAGAGATAAATGCCCAGTGTTCAGTACTTCATGATAGTCCACAAAATATGACAATTGCCCAAGTCAGAAGGTGTAGCCTCCTCAGTGATGTCCTGGTCTTGGTGGGGATATGTGCCTGCTGCCTGCAGAGACATCATGTGCCTCAGCTAAATGGCAGGCTTAATGGTTAAATACTTGATGATAAAGCTAGAAAAAAATAGTAGGGAAAAGCAAGTATTGGGATCTGTCTCAACTACACAGAGGAAGAAACTCAGTTCAATGGAGAGTTTAGTGGGAAAGTGTAATTAATGGAGAGGGCTCATAAGAGTTAAAAGGTGGCTGCATGTAGACAGTTGTGAATACTCACCATGCAAAAACACAAGGATGCTCTATATTAAAGGAGAAACTGTACTTTGGACGACTGCTTTTTTGCAATGATCATTACTCATTATCATTATCATTGTCACTCATGATCATTATCATCTCAGCGGTTTCATCTCTGGGATTGACATCTAATGTTGATGTCTTTGTGTGAGGTTCTGTGTGTTTTTGTTGTCATAATAATGACTTCCTCAAGTGAATGAAGCTTAGCCTAATCAATTGGGCTGATAGACAGAAGTATGCTGTAAAGTTAGGACATTTGGTCTCCTGGAAGGAGAAGTCAGTGATCCAAGAGGAGTCAGTGTCTATTCCGGCTGACAGACCTTCATTTTTCATGTTGTATAAACTGTGCCACGCAATAATGATGCATTTTTGAAATCCTTGGAAAGAGCCACCCTCCTTTACAATAACTGTCATGGGAAAGTTGGGAAATTGCATTAGGATATCAGGATATGGATATATTAAATGCACCTCCCCCAGCCATTGAGTTCTCATCCTGTCAGCGAAAATCCTTGAGGATCTTCTAATGATGAGCACATCTCCAAAGTTGGCCAGTATGCCATTTTCCACCATCTGAGCTCTTCACCTCCAGGTGGAGAGACTTTAAAGGTACAGACACTGTGAATGTTATGTGAATGCCATGACTTGGACAGATAAGAAAAAAAGCCATGAGTACTGGATCTATATTTTACAGGGTCAATGGCAGTACAACATAGTACGGAATCAAACATCAGGATTTATAGAGTTTCTGTTGAATTAGCCAAGCCTGTTATCAGATGCTCACATATTCAAATGCCTGCTTTGCCTGTTCTGGTATAGCACCTCATAGTGTCACTGCTTGCCTTAGCATGGAAAGACAGTATTTGTTCAGGAGGAAAAAAATGCTGGAACAGCATTTACTGCATCAGCATTTTCTCTATGTTTTTGATCCACCAGTGTGAGACTGTGCTGTGTATAGAACCACCATCTTCTACAAAGTGCAGTCTGATGATTTTATATCATGCTCACATGCATGCTAACTTTTAGTGAGATGGGTGGACTTGGTCCAGCTCACAGGGCTGCATCAGCTTCCACATCTACAGGTTTCTGCATTAATTTTTGGAAGGAAATAAGTAAATGCTTAAGTTTTTAGCCAAAGCTGTGTAAGTCATTCCTAGCTCTTGGTTCAGTTGTGATTTTACCAGCTTTTCTTACAGCTCAGCAGTTCCCCATGTTAATTAATAGTCACACAGAGAAATGCTTAACCACTCTAGAAAAAGTCAGAGAGCTTAGATAACCCACTGGCCTCCTGATGAAGAGATGTCATACACAACCTGCTCCTTCAGGACAGTGGAAAATCCGGGGAGATGTTGTCTTTGGGGCTACCCCTTCTTGCCTGTCTGAGGCTCCTACGGGGGCAGGATGAGCTGTCCCTTGCTAGAGATAGCCTGCCATCTAGTGGAAACCAATTTTTACTTTTCTCTCCGCTGTCTACAGTTAGGCAGGAATGCCTGCCCCTTTCTGTTTTTTTGCCCATTCACTAGCAATACGGAGCTTGTCCTAGTTATTATACTATAGTGGTCTGACATATAAGAATACTTGCATTATTGACCTCTCTGATCTCTGTGGCCCACCAAAAAAAACACTTTTTTTTTTTTTTTTTTTTTAACTCCAGCATGAATGCACCTGCGGCTCTTGCTTAATGAATGATTCTAGGCACGCATAAGATGAATGACTTGGTAATGAGTCACAGGAGTGGAATCAGCAAGAAAATTCTAGTGCCTCAGGATGGCAGCTGAAAAGGGAAGGTAAAATGCCAGAATGATGTTGCTGTGGTGCATCCTACTTAATTTATCTCACACAGAACATATGCACATTTGCAGAACTGCAGCTTTTCCATGTAGCGTATTTTTGCTAGTAACAGAATGCTATCCCAGATACTCTTTCAGAACTTTTTGGAACCCTAGTCTTTGAACTGTGGCAGAAATTCTGCTTCGGGCAAGCCAAATCTTGCCAAACTGAGGGTTTGGGGTGGTTTATTTTGGGAATGCTTTGGAAGATGCCAGCAGGACTTGACCACATGGAGACTGTGGGTCAGTTCTATAGGACACTGTGTGGAGTAAGAGAAGCGGTACCACTTTCCCAGTTTTCTAGTAATAAGTATTTCTTATTACCCAGGGTAGACAAGTTTCTCATGGAATTGAGCTGCTAAATGCACAGAGTGCTAGATAAAAAAGGCTTTCTGATATCCCTTCTTTATTGCTATTTTTTTCCCCAAAGATTTAACATTTTTTTCTAAGCTTTATCAATTAACAATAGCATGAACTAAGTATGTATGTTCCAGCATTCACTGTCTCATGGGTTAGGAGGCATAGACAAGATTTGCAATTAATCTTCCCTCTTTAGCAATGGTAGAGGAATAAATTTAGGTTGGAAAAGACTTGAAAATACATTGGCTACATATTTAACAGCAAGAATTCAAACAAGTGATACTCCAATATTCATACAAGAAATATTCAATTTCTGTGTTCTATCTCCAGGGCAGTCCTTGAACTGTATACCTGCTAGTGTCCGGAGAGTTTTAGGTTGTGATCTTCAAGTGTGGCTTTGGTTTAGTTGCTTTTTGAAATGCACCCAGTTAATATGTAATGACGTCAGTCTGTGGTGTGAATGGAAGTGCAGTAGATGGGAGTGGGCTCTCTTAACAATCCTTTGTTTCAGGGAGCAAAAAGGACTAGCTGCTTTCAAAGGGAAGGAGCTAATGGTGACCCCAGGGGAGGAAATACCTGCATCAGGAGAACTCAGTTCCTTATGGTCTAAACATGGTAAGCAGAGCCAGGTGATGGTAACAGGGTTCCTCTAAAGTCCCAAGTTAAGGCAAATGATGAACTAGTTCCCTTTTGCCCAGGTTCTATCTAGGGAGTGCAGTATGGAAAAGCAGAAGGGGCTAGAGGCAGGGCTAGAGAGAAGACTGCAACACGAGTAGAAATGGCTAAGTCAGGGCTGGAGGTAAGCTACAATGTATGCACAGGGAGACCTTAGAGCAGAAAATCAGCCTACAATGTAAGTCAAAGGTCCATGCAGCAGGTAGGGCCAGAAACAGTACTGGAGACCGGTACAACTATTATGAAACTAAGGCAAGAACTGAAAGCTACAGCCTGAGCTTAAATGCAGCCCATGGGCCAGAGAGACAATAAGGGTGCAGGTACCAGATGAGGCTGGTCATTTAGTACACCCATCCCAAATAAAATTGTACAGAAGTGCGTGTTGTAGGTCTAGGAGTTACACCAATAGTATGTTATGGCATGCAGGCAGATGACTAGGTCCTGGCCTGCAGATAAGCTAACTGAACATAATACAAGAAAATATTGATATATATGGGTATGTTTTGCTAGCAAACTTCAGGATGTGAGAGTCAATGTATAGAGGAGTACAAGCAGCTGGAAAGTGCCAGAGATGGGACTAGAGACTGGATGAAGGGCCCAAGGTTTGGCCTTGGATACTGGATTGATTTGAACTCTGTGCCAGGCTTTAGGAACCTGTAGGCATAAGCAAGCCTGTGTGTGCATGTTCCACTAGTAAATCTCAAGCTGATCAGCCACAGAGAAGGAACACGATGTTCCTTGCTGTGTTATTTGAATGGCGACTGTGTTTGTGTGGAAAGCAGATACTCCTTGCTGGAAGAGCTATTCAGGCTGTTACTGCTATTCTGCCTGCCCTCATCTAAGGACCTGGCACTTCAGGGGTTTTGCAGTACCTTATATGTGACTCTCTTAAATCTTTCCTTTGAGTAGCAAGACCCGCTTCTGCCTCTTGATCCTCTCAGGCCAGATGTGAATTCATGGTCTTCTGATGCTACATTTCTGTTATCTGCTCCTAACCGTAAAAGCCAGCAAAACAATTTAGAAAGGCATAAAATGCATGGGCCTGAGCCTCGAGTAACTGAAGACAGTTACTTGTTACAGCTGTCTTGTTGCCCTCCAAGAGAAGGTCTTTTTATAAGTGAAATAGTGAAGTCATGGTTACTGGAAGCC
Source organism: Nothocercus julius (assembly GCA_013398735.1). NCBI lineage: Eukaryota > Metazoa > Chordata > Aves > Tinamiformes > Tinamidae > Nothocercus > Nothocercus julius. Next base: position 616,851 of record VZSV01000248.1, on the reverse strand, counting down.
TGCCTACTAACAGCTGGATAATGGAGCTCTGGTACGGTGTTAAAAATGAAGAAGTGATTTAGAAGCCTGTCACGTAGTTACAGGAGCTTAGGCTTTAGTGTAGCTCATCATTAAGGGCATTTAAGATGCCAAAAGGTTGAGGTGACCTTCTGAAAAATTAGAAGGATGATCCCACACCGAAGGAACAATCTGACAAGAAACTGGTTATAGATGCTATAACTAACCTCCATGACTAGATCTGTACACTAAGTGAGTCTGGCTCTTAAAACGGGCAAAACTACTTTTTTTTTTTTTTCTAAACCACATTTGGTGTAGAAACCCCAATATGGACTATATTCCTGGAGCTCATTGGTAAGAAAACATGACTTCTTTAAAAGAAAAACAATCATTCAGACCTATTATAATTCTTTTAGCATTCAGAGAAGAATGATCCAAAGCTGAGGTTTTGTCATAAATTAATAATTTGATCAAAGAGAAGAAATAAAGGAACATAATGTAGGTTATTAATGTAAGTTATAAATATCTCTCTTTTGAGATTATTTTCATGAATTTCATAGTTGACTTACAAATTTATCTGAAAATGACCATAATTAACAGATTAAAGGAAAAAAAAACAGTGAAAAAGCAACTAAAAATACTGGAAAATCCAAAGAGGAGTTCCAATGCAAGAACATTCTAAGGACACAATTATGAAGACAGGTAGGGAATCAGCTATCACAAATGATACAGAGGTGTTTGCTTCTGGGCAATTGCATATGAACCCCAGTTCCGTGGACAGATTCAGTACAATGCAAAGTTACGAATTATTAGTATTAGATTACAAGGCAGAAACAAATCTTTTGTCCCTAAACATAAGTCTGAAGTGTTATATCAATACTGTGTTTGCTACTGACCTTCTCTCTTCTCCCCTATCCTGCCCTCACCGTTAGGTGAGGAATAGTTTGTAGGTTAGGGATCTTCAGTTTGGCTGATGGAAGATGAGTACAGTAGCTGAGATGGCAGTGTCTATAAGTTTGTCACATTGTGAGTGTCGTGAGTGACTTTGGATGGTTGTATAAAATTTGAGAGCAAGAAAGGTGGTATGAGTACACTGTACTCACCAGGATGAACTTTCAAACACAGTATGGAGCTCTACTGAGGAGCCTGTGACTACCATCTGCTATGTAGATCAAAAAACAAATAGGGTTCAAATAACCAAGAATGCAGGATCAGCAGCTACTAAACATGGCGGCCTAGGTATAACCAAACTGTTCAAAAAACCCTTGAATTATGAGCTGCTACAAGTTGGAAGGGGAAAGTTAGCGGAATATTAATGTGTCTTTACTGTGTTTCTTTTATGAGCTACAGATGTCTATTACAAATAAATTATTCAATAATATTTTCTTCATGGATATCATAGCTAGCCACTTTTAGGGAAAAAAGGTCATAGGATCAGGTCCAGTTTTAAGTTGCTTTGAAAATGAATTCCATCCGAACGCTTGAAAAAAAATATATGCCAGTTTTATGAAGAGACTAAATGCACTGAAAATCCAGAATATGGCATTTAACTCTCTGGGCGCTCAGCCCTTCCAGGAGTAAAATCCTATTTAAAAAAAAAAAAAGGAAAGTGAAATGTTTCTGCACTAGTCTAATTTCACTGGGAATGGCCTCTTTTTGATTTTTTGAAAGGCTCTTAGGGCCTTTGTTTTTACAGGGAGACTTTGTTCTTAAACGTCCAGCCACTAGGCATTAGAAATACACAGCAGAAAACTGCATTTTTTAAGCTGATACAGTTACATTATGAAAGCACTAACTGTGATGCCTTACTAAGTGTCCTGAAAGGGGCACTTAGGGGCACAAGATCTTCTACTATGCATGAATTGCTCATTTTGAGGTTTCCTATAAATCGGAACCTAAAATGAGGACATTATATCCAAAATTAAATACAGCAGTTCTCTATAAGATAATGTTTATATCTATGGTTGTGCCTGACAGCTGTGCTGGCTTAAGACCAAGGGTGCTCAGGATACCTAGAATCAAGACAATTTTGCTGAGCTTTTGCCATTGCATCTACTTTAAAAGAGGTCACTTAATATCAGCCACACGGAATTTCCCCTCCCCCTTGACCTCCACCATTCCACCTTGCTTTGAAACCCTGAAAAAATAATTTTCCGACTTTTCAAGGCCAGTGGTTTGCTTGTGTCAGTAAAACATACAACCAGGTTGTAAGGTGAGGATTTATTGGCGAAGTTGCTTGGAAAGCAGGGATAGGTTATGAGAAGAACTAGCAGTACAAGGAGAAGGTTTATTTTTTGATGCATTATTGTGTGTAGAGATTTGGATGTGGAAGATTATTGAGGAGACAGGTGATGGGGACTGGCCAGACTGTTCTGGGGCAGGCTTACCTAACTGCACTATATTCCATGTGACAGATCAAGGTTGATGTTTTTTTCCTGACAGAAGCACATGGACATTACAACACTAAACCAGAGCAGAGTGTTTACACAGCACCCAATAAGTATTTATTGATAAGATATAAGCCACTGATAAGATATATGATAAGCCTTCTCTTCTCCAGGTTGAACACTCCCAGCTCTCTCAAGCTTGTATGAGAACTGCTGCAGTCTCTTAATCATGGTCATGATCTTTCACAGGACTCATTCCAGTCTTTCCATGTCTTTCTTGTTCTTCAGCTGGTTACCCCAGTCTGCAATGATCCAATGTTATTTCTCTCAAAATGTAGGATTTTGCTTTTGCCTTTGTTAAACTTCATGAGATTCCTCTTGGCCTATTTCTCCAGCCTATGAATGTCCCTCTGAATAGGAGAGTACAACCATTTAGTATGACCATCAGCCACTTCTCTTAGTTTTGTAATTTCTGGAAATTTGCTGAGGCTGCGTTTGGTCCCAGCACCCAAGTCATTAATGAAGTCATTGGCACTGGTATTCAGCCCTGGGATATGCTACTAGTACCTGGCCTCCAACTGCCATTCGATCTGTTTTCAATCTACCTCAGTGTGCATTTGTCTGGCCTGTATTTCATCAGCTTGCTTATGAGGATGTTATGGGAGGAAATGCCAAAAGCCTTACTGAAGTAAAGGTAAACAACATTGACTGTTCTCCGCTACATCCACCAAGCCAGCCATCTTATCACAGAAGGCCACCAGAATGCTTAAGCACAATTTCCCCTTTGTGAAACTATGCTGACTACTCCCAATAGCCTTCCTACGTCTGGAAATTACCTTTCAAGCATAAGCAAGAATTTTCTCAGCACTGGAAGGCCAGGATTAATCTCAGTACAGATAAGTGTTCCCTGATAGATATTCAGATGCTGAATTCAGCTGGCCTCATTACTGCCTCATTCCCCTGGGCAGTAGATCACATTCTGCTGGGGAGCTTTCCATCTAGTTCAGTTTGTTCTTGTTTGTTCATTTTTGTCCTCAAGTTCATCAGAAAGTATGTAGATAATATCAAATTATTCATCATGGTCAATATTCTGGAATTTAAACTTAGAAGTCTGAAGGAATGGTCTGACAGGATCCCCATGACGTTTAAAAAACACAAATGCAAGTTCTGCAGTTCAACAGAATAGCTCCATGCCACAAGAAAGCCTCGGGCACAGACAGGAAAAGACCTGGATTTTCCAGTGGACAACAAACAGAGAAGGGGTCAGTATTGCACACTTACAGCCACTTGCATTCTGGAGTCTATTAGCTAGAGTGTAGATGTCAGGTAAAGGAAAGTGTTTCTTCCCTTTTCTGTCAACAAATTGAAGAGAATCTTCCACAGGACACTATGATGCTTGGGGAGAATGCCTCCTGTATGCAAGGATGGCATGGTCGACACCGCAGACAAGGCCAGTCTTAGAGATACAAACAGTAATGTAATGTTTCTCAGCCTCATGAAGGCTGTTTCTGAAAAGAAATAAGGCATGAAAACTGCAGATACTTCTACTTGAAAAGAGTGTCTTCAACTAGGGTTCACAAAAGTGTCAAGGTGCCTAAATCCTAGATGTATGCCCACACTTAGTTAAGCACTTGGGAGAGAGCTGAGCCTGCAAAACACCTCTGGTGACAAGATTTTCAAAGACCATGTTTGTCATAAGAGCTGTCAAAAATGCACATTCTTCTTAACCTGTCAAAATCCCCAACATAGTTCACCTCGTGTTCTAGCATAACTGAGGAAGCAATGCATAAAGAAAGACAAGCGATGGCTGAGGAGGTGAAAACTGGTGCTGATAGACCCTGACTGACACCTTTCTTAGACTCTACAAATAATCTCCACGACTATCAGGATAAGAGGTCTATCCTGTTGCTGATGTAGCTGCTTGATACGGGCTTCACATATGAAAGAAAAACTTGCCGCTCTACAGCTTTAAAAGAAGAAGGAAATAGGGTAAAGAAGGATCAGATGTTTTTGATACAGTCCTGCTTGAGTAAAAACAATGTGCAAAGGCTTATTATTGAACACAGAAGGAATCTAATGATGGGAGGCAGTTCTCTTGCTCATAAGAGAAAGCACTTTTCACTCTTCACTCTTTCTTCCCTCAGATTTTTCTTAAGACCTGCCTTTGGTTCCATTTGGACCTGCCATTCTTCCTTGCCTTGGGTCCTTTCCCCTCCAGATTATATCCTTAACTGATATCTCATGCTTGGCAATGTTTGTACAATACTGTTTTGCTTAACCCTGACCAAAACCTGAACAAAACAAAGGCTCTCAGTCTCCTTCTGCATGATATGATACCTGATCATTCCTCACCTCCTTCTCTGCATTACTCCAATCAGTGCTGCTGTCAAAATCCAGGAGAAAATATCTCCCATTACAACTCTGTCATATGTCAGGGAAGCCAAAAAACTTCATTAGCTCTCTGGAAGGGTCTGAGTAGATTGTTTTCACACTTCTCTGGCATTGATAACATAACAGCTACTCTATATTTGTGCTCATATCTGTTTGCGGGTTTCCAAATAGCAAGCTTACTCATGCAGAGAAGCAAAAAAGAACACTAAGGAGACTGTTCCCCTTCCCTTTTTACAGAAAAGGCTGAAAAAGCTTGCAAAGAAGCAGAACTCTAATTTCTATTTATCTCCAGCCTATTTCATAGTACACTGCTTCTATACTGGGTCTTCAGCAGAATCCCTGTTGCAGATTGTCACAAAAGATCTAATATTCACATAGCTCATTATGTGAACAGGTATCAGTTCCCATCTTATAGAATCACAGAATCATAGAATAATCATTATGGTTGGAAAAAACCTTCAAGATCATCAATTCCAGTCGTAAACACATCACCACCATGCCTACTTAACCATGGCCCTAAGTACTTCATCTATATGTTTCTTGAATACTGCCAGGGATGGAGACTCCACTCCTGGGCAGCCTGTTTCAATGTTTCACCACTCCTTCTGTGTAGTAACTTTTCCTAATACTTACCCTGGACTTCTTGAAGACAATCTGAATAAATACCAACAAAACCAAAATCCCCACAATTAGGGGAAGAAAATGGAGAATATTATATTTTTTAAAAATAAATTTTTAATAGGCTTTTCATAGGCATGATTGCTATATGGTCTTCCAGACATAAGCAATACTGCACACTGCAACACACTACATTTTTCACTGTACACAAAAAAGCCTATGAAGAGAATTCCTTCACTGGAAAAATATCACACAATCACTTAAATAAACAAAGACAACATTACAGTGCAAACAAAATCTTGGTTTTATTTACGCTGCAGTTACTGAGAAGCTCTCAGTTTTTCTAAAACTCTTAAAAAAAAACAACATCCACCAACAACTGTTTTCTACCATGATTTCCTTTTGCTGAACCAAAAACGGTGGTCTGATCCCTGGAGGTGCAACAAACTGTATTCAAATCTGTATGATGAGTATTGATCTGACCTGAAGGGGGCAGGGATAGGCAGCAGAACATTCATCACCCATGGCATTATATGGAAAATCTTGAAAGTCTTTTCAGATTAGACAATACAGTGTAGTACTACTTTGCAGGCATTAAATAAATGATTATTCCATTATATTTTTCAGATCTGCACTTATTTCAAAGCATATATAGAATGCAAGAGTGGGAAAGAAAGCTGAATTAAATAACAGTTTCACAGTCCTAATGTAATCTGTAAAATATGCAAACTGCATGCTAATTGCTACTCCAACAGCTGATGACCATTCTAGACATACAGGTGCAAGGTGGCAAACAGTCAGAACTGATTCCTCAGTTTCAGGACTTCTGCACAATTACAGTTTTCCACTTAGTCCCTTCAACAAGCACATGGTATACATACCAGCTATCTCACACGCAGGTGGGATTTAGGCTGGCAGGATTGAGGTAGGGTAGTTTATGCAGTGCTTTAGCCCAGCATGGAGCTCATGCAAGAAATGAAATTTAGCCAAGAAGGATCAAGGGATCATGTTCTAAGAATATCATTTATATTGGGAAAAAAAAAAAAATCTGCTCTGATACCTACCGCACATCTCATTTGTACAGCTGAAAAATCCAACTTGTAGAAAGGCAATATGACACACTGTAAATATGCTGCCTCAGTGGGGCAATAGCGTGTCCCAGGTAAAATTAGCAAGTGAAGATTTTGCCTACAAAAGCCTTGTAAAAACTTTCAACCACCCTCCTGTATAAATACAAACCTATGGGTTAAAATAACTTATGCTTAACTATCTACCTGCATTTATGAATGAAACTTGCAAATGAAGACAGTAATCCTTAGGAATTTATTAATGTACCAGAAAGGATAAAAATATATATTAAACCACTGTTTTAATTACATCCCCTGTTCATAAATAATGGGACCACTATTTGCCATCACAAAATTATTTGTTAGGATTGCGTGTCTAAGAGGATTTTGCATTGTTCAATTGCTCCAAAAAAACTGCATAAAAATAACACACCAAGCTAAGCGACCACACAAACCATGGCAACTTGCCTGCTAGGCAGTCCCTTCACAGTTCCACAGTATTTTGTTGGAAAAGTGTGTCCATCAGTGTTAGGTTTTATATTTCACATGCAGGTGTTTCTCAGCTTAGTGAGAGAGTGAATATTGCTGGTGCTTTAATACTGAGAAGCTGTTGAGTCTCTTTTAAACTGTGGAAGAACTTGGTGTTAGAAAACACCTTCATTTTCAGAGAAGCTCTGGGAAGGTTATCTATTCTCCTTGCACTAAAATGAGATTCCTTTCTCTTAAGCATAGCCATGCTGCAGTGTCAAAGTACCATACACACAGTCCCACACAGATCTCTGCAGAGAGCCTCTGTGACCAAGGCTGGAAACCACCACTTTCCATCACAGACTGAAGTCCTGAATTCTAGGAATGGAGTCTGTGTGCCCCACATTGTCTCACCTCCCATCCATAGAAAATGGTGAAAGGGGTATTACAGAGTCCTTACGGCCACCGGGTAGAGAAGTGACAAGTGTTCTGCTCCTTTGATGGGCAGCTTCCTTGTAGTGTAGTAGTGGATGACTTCCGGAACAGTGTCAAAAGGAGGACTGTTCTGACCCAGGATGTATTTTTCTTTGGTTTTCATCAGTTTCATGTGCATGAAACCTTGACTGCTCCTGCAAGAAAAGCAAGGAGATAGCTCATGCCTCTGTGTGGGAAGTGGGGCAGCACAACAGCCTCTACCTCGTGATTCAGGGAAAGACAGAAATTCTATCTGGGTACTGGGCTAGGATTGCTCAATAGGTCAGTACCAGTTAGTTTGGTACCCCCATGGACAGCCTGAAATAAATGCAACCTAAACCAGGACTTTGTTTTCACCACCTGTACTGACAATTCAGCCTTTTCTCACTGGACTCAGGTGCAAAGATGCCTCATCCTGCAGCTGCTCAATCCATGCCAGAAGACAACTGTTCCCTCTCTTCGCCTGCAAATTTTGCAGTGATTCTCTCCTTTTGACTACATCAAGTCATTACCTTAAGACCAAAGGCAGTTGTTATGTTTGGCCAGGGTCCCTTTTCATGGAGACAAACACAGGTATTAATGCTCACTGATGTCAAGCAAAGTCTTCACTGCTGCTGAGGAGTCCTCAGAGTAATAATTGCCCAGAAAAAGGACTATGTCCAGAGGGGTCTGGCAATATCGCCTGGGAAAACATTCCTGCAACACTTATGAGCCCACTTACAAGGACAATGGCATGCTTTTGAACACCAGAAGAACATTCCTCTTCCGCACATGCAGAGCAAAGGACAGTAGCCTCTCCAATCAGCTTGTGACATGATCTCCACACCAGAAACAAACAATTTTTAGGCTACTTGTCTTCTTATAAGGGAAAGCTCAGCAAACAAAAGGAAGAAGGGGCAGCACAGATAACAAGTTGACTGCTCCTGCCTTTCTGAAAGCAATCAGCCAACATAGGACACTCTGCTGAATACCACCTGCAACTCCTGGTACACTACACCAGGGGGTAGAACTGACCCCATCTACTTCTAACAGTGCCACTTCAATCTCTGCACTCTTTTGTCTGGCAGACTTCAACACTGTATAGCTTAGCCAGGAAAAAGCAAGAATAAAGGACAACTCCACACTTAACGTGTTAAACAAAGAGAATTTTCACAACTTGCTCACTGTCCCAGTCCCTAACATTCTGGCTCCAAACCGTCATCTCTTCCAAACATTACCAAGAACAAGGACAAACATGTCACAAATGGGATAGGGTTTTTAGGAAGGAGACTCAGTTTAAGAGGTCACAGCAAGATGCAGTAGGAAAGCATAAAACTTGCTGTGTTGAAAGCCTTTTTTTATTTCATCTGTCATTTTCTATTTAGCACAGTGTTTCCTCTGAAAGTACTGGGAGAACAAAAAAGTAATAATTTTCAGCCGTGTTGAGCAATTCTATGACAAAGTGACCTTTTCTATTGAGCAGAATTCACTGCAGACCATGTAATCACACCTCTCCAAGCTTAGAATCTTGGCTTATTTTTTTAAACAGGAGAAATTATTTTTCAAAGCATAACTGCTCTAAAAATGAGGAAACAACATATAGTATGCCCTTCCTTCAGTTTATTAGGTATCCACTTTGCTAAAAAGTACTTTATGAATCTGCCATTAAATTAGTGGAATCACAGATGGCTTCTGATTTATGGAGTCTTGCATGAACTGGAGAACAGTCTACTAAAGTTCTCAGAACTTTACAGTCTCAGAAACAAGCAGGAAGGGCAGATATACTGAAACCTTTTAAATCAGCAAGGAAGCATATATATATATATATATTATATATATATATGTATATATATATACACACTGCAAGCAAAGTGCTATGAGCTATGCATGATGGTCAGACAGCCATTTCTGCCTTAACATGGAGAAGTTTAGATACAGTGCTTTGGATTGCATATGGTCATTGAATCTTCAGCAGTTCATATCTTTCGCTGCCAGGGCCCAATCAACCAAGGAAGCATCTTTCTATATCATGAGCAGCCTACGTTTTGGGGCATCACACAAAATGTGAAGATGAATGAACAATAACTTGACCTAACTGGACAGGAGCCTTACGGTTTTCAACCAACAAAGATACAAAGCTTCTGCCCTTAGAATAGAATGATTTCACGCAAAAATACAATACCTGGACACCATCATGGCACATGCTTTGGCTGAGTCCTTCTTGGATCAGGGGTTAGACTGAACACCTCTAGAGGTCCATTCATACCTAGAGCTTTCGAGAAGTCTATAGCAATTCTCCATCTCTATATTTCAGAAACTACTAACCTAAGTTTTCAGATCAACAAGATTTTTGAGGTGAAACATTTAGAAGAATAAAGACTTTTAAGGAAATAAGGTTAAAGAAAAAACAAAGAAATACATGAAATTATATTTTAGACTTTCAAAGTATTTTTTTTTCCTGAAATTCAGAATTTGTTTTAGTAGGCTCACTTCACAGAATCATACAATAGTTGGTGTTGGAAGGGAACTCTGAGATTGCCTAGTTCCAACCTGCTGCTCATGGTAGGGTTAGCTGGAGCAGGACCATGTTCAGATGGATTCTGAATCCATCTCAGAGGGTTTTGAACCTTATCTCAAAGAATGGAGACTCTACAATCCCTATGAGGACACCTGCTCCAGTATTCAACCACCTCTCATAGGGAAGAAATGTTTCCTTCTTGTGTTTAAGTAGACTTTCTTGTGTTTCCAATTGGTGCCCATTGCTTCTCATCCTAGTACTAAGCACCTCTAAGAATACACTCTTTTTGCCCTCTGTATGTCCTCCCATAAGGTTTTCATAACATCCCTCCTGAGCCTTCTCATCTCCAGGCTAAAAAGTCCTTCAGAGTCTGTTAATGAGAGATGCTTTAGACCCTTAATTAGCTTTGAGACCCTTATCTGTGTTTGTTTTATTCAATCCATGTCTGCCTTACACTTATAGGATCAGGACTTAGCATTCAAGGTGTGGTCTTAATAGCACTGAGTAAAGTCTGACAAGCCTCAAGTAGTCTCTTGACAACATCCTTGAATGTCAGCTCCTGGCAAGCAGCAAATCTCTCCAGACGGCAGGTTAGGTCAGTAGAAAGGGTCCTCCATCCCTCATATGTGGAAGCCTCTGACTGATAACAATCACTGCTTCTTCCAGTTGCTCAAGGATGGCTGAGGTTCACCTGGCATAGGTGCTCCACTTGACAGCATTCTCAGCTCTTCATCAACTATGAGGGGAGTGAACCTATTCATAAATTTCAAGTCTTCCGGTGAAGCAGGAACCCTTCTCTTTGTGCCAGAAGTGACAAGATTCCAACCTTCACTTTCATGATAGTTTCCACGCTCTGACTTGAGCAGGCAGTGACTATTCCTGCCCCTCAAATACAATGGGAAGTTCTGATTCTTGAAGTCACACGGTTTCAGAGAAGATCTGGTCAATTTTCTTCTCATTCTCTCTAATGCTGTGTACTCTGCTGGCCAGTTCCCAGGCTCCTTGGCTTGCTGGCTCAGCTTGCTGACCGCTGCACATCTGCATGCAGACAGACCATCAGCACCAAGCTTCGAAAAAGGCCCAGGTACTCCTGGCAGTCAAGACCTGCAGAGCTCTGTCCTTCTGAAGTTCTATCTGGACTGAAGTCTTTGATGCTGGAGTGACAGTTACTCCTACAGCTGTTGGGGACCATGCCCTGCGGTGCATCTCCACTATAGCTGATGACGTGCATGCTGGTCTGATGATTGTTGCCAGGCCCTTTTTTGCAGCCTTCTGTGCAAACTGTGGTGCAAACATTTCACAAGAAACCACAATAAAATTCATTTCTATTTTAAGCCAGACAGAACACAATTAAGGGAAGGACTTGCAAAAATGAAGTTCTGTCCTATGTAAATCTAAAAGCTGGGCACCAGACTTGCTGAAGGGCAGAAGATAAAAGGAGGTGGGATATGAGATATACACTATCAGTCATACTGGATTTGGAGTTGGTGATAGTGGGGAAATAACTGAGGGTTCAAAGATAAAAGAAATCAGTCCAACGTAATGGCATAGTGAGGAAATAGCTGCATCAGAGCCACATGCCCAAAGTAAAAAAAGGTGCAGACTGCAGGGCACTCTGCAGGGCAGACTGGTCACCCACTGCTATTTGGAGCAGGCCTTTTCAAATAAGCCAGAAGGAATCTCAACTTTCAACCATATGTAAAATATCTTGCACTGCCTGGACAGTTCATATGCAGGTATCTATGCATGCAGGTCCTTCCCAGTATGATAGAAACACTGAGGCCCTCTATCCTAAAATAGGTAGAGGAAAAAAAACATTGAGTGGATTTCCCTTTTCCTACAGACTCATTATGCATTCAGTCAAAATCTGCCAGCTCTGTGGAGAGTACAAATATATAGAGCAACAAAGGCTCTGCCCAAGACAAAATGTATAGACTCTTTTATCTTCCATCTCTAAAGAAAGCAGTCACTATTTTTTTGCTATTATAGTAATTAACAATAATTATTGTTAATTTTTATTAAATTCTTCACTACTATAGCAATCAGCTCTCACAGCATTCCAGTTGGGGATGGACTTCAGAGCTGGGCCAGTCTAATCCTCTGCTCCAAGAAGGACTCACCCAAAAGTTGTGAGAGGCTGCTGAGGGCTTTTGAAAGCCTGCAAAGAGAGAGAATCTCCTACTTCTCAGCACTCTTGTGTGGAAGAAGCTTTTCCTAATTGGCCTTGTGCAGTTACAAATTAAGTTTATCTAAAAAGTAGGAGAGTATAAGTGGGCCAAATGTCTACAACCAGGGAAGGAATCCATACAAGACACAACACAAAACAAAACAAGAGCATCTCCAGCTGTAAAAAGCAACAATATAGGGCTGCTGGAAGAGCTGCAAGAAAGAGCATGGTCGCCCGCACAAGTCTTTGAGATTTTTCTCTTCTGCGACGTAAATCATATTCCTTAACTGTTGTGCAACAGAAAATGTCAACAGAGCTGACAAGAATGGCCAGCTTTCTGGAACTCAAGCCAGAATCCCATGGAAGGATTGGGTTTTCCTTGCACATGTGTCATCAAAAACAATTTCATTTGCTACTCAGATGAGCAATGCATGAATAAATAAATATTACAGAGACCATTTCTCAAAACAGTCTCCAGAGGCAGCCAGTTCACACACCTTGAATTGTTACTGTGTAAACAATGCTAGCCTGAAATGACAGGTGTTGGCCTAATCAGGTTAAAACACTCCAACGAATGCTTTCACCTCCATATGCTTTTTGACTTGATAACAGAGCAACTTTTATGTGTGGTTTACCCTCAGTGTCTTGCCATTTTTGGAAGAGGGCAAAGACAGCAATGAACTCATGCAAATTCCAGTGCAAATGAAACTTGTCTGAATGACTCTGGCTCTCAAAATTCATGGGACACAGAACCTTTCCTCATTTCGGAAAAGACGGCCTTTGGAGACATGTTCATTGTTTTAAATACGACCAAACAATTGCTACCATTTTTAGTGTTAACTTCTCAAATACAGGCAGTATTTCTGTGGATTCTTATTGCTAGACATAGTTGTGCTTTGCAAAACTTAAACGTTAGCCTTCCATTATAAGGGAAATGGTCCAATGAAAATACTGATTAGGTTAAAGACAAATGAGGAAAACCCACACCTAAAACTGAGCAGTGCTGATGCTTTAAAAAACTGTCACATGAAGCTAAACAATAGAATTTAAATGGCTAATAGTCTCAACTGAAAATCAGGATGTTACTGTTTCCTTTTCCCAGAATCAGAATGTATTGGACAGATCAAAGCAAATGATGGCTCAAATGTGTTGATGAAGGTCTCTAAGAAGCATAAACACACCTAAAAAGGCAATGATGAACATGAGTGGTGTCTGGGGCATGTGTACTATGTTCAGATGCTGCATTTTTTGCCTCAAAAATTGTCTTAAAGAAACACAGCCACAGAATTACCAGGGCTTACCTCACACCCCACAGAACAATTCACAGTCCACTGATGAACCAATTAGGCATTTTACCACTTCTATAACTTGAGAGAATTGTTCTTGCCTAAGCAACAAAAATAAATAAATAAAAAAAAATAGGCTCAAATCAAGCCAAGTAACCACAGAAGACAAAAGTAAGCTCATTTGATTTCAGTTTCAGCTCAACCAAATGTTGGAAGCTTTTGTTTGATGAACTAAAATGACAAAAGCTAATGCTCTTGAATATTAACACTCAGAATGCCTTTGGGTCCCGAAACACTTAAGGAGGCTTGGAAATGCAATTTAGAAAGGTCAGTTGCAGCTCTCTTTAGTTCTTTTTTTGGGCAACAATCCATTGTGGCTGTTATTTTATCAATTTCTGGATGGCCTATTTCTACCGGGTGATTTTTATTTTTCCATAAATTAAATCTTGATCCTTCTACTCTTTCACATGATAGACTTATTCTCTTATATGATTGATTTATGTTATTACATAAACAAAGACTGCTTTATTATTTGTCTCTGGATATGCCAAAATTGTTTACATGATTTGCAGCAAGATTGAGCACTATAGTTCCGAAAAATTAATTAATCTGGTGTTTATTTACTTTTCCCATTCCAACCCTCATATGTATACTCATACATCATCCACATTCACACGCAGAAAGGAAGCACTGGTATTAGACATAAACTTTGAAAGAATTTTGCAGGTGATAATGGTCCTGAAGATGACTAAGTTCTAGAATCAGGTTGTTGGCTGTGCAAGTGAGTTTGTATGGTAACTAAACTGTTATTAAGCATCAGCTGGATAATATGAGATAAAGAACACCCTTAAAAAAAAGAAAAAAAAATACAGCTAATACTGCCTAATGAACAGGACATGAATTTTTAGTGTGATACCATGTGCATGGGGAATACATGAAGAGGCCATGGGGGAACAATCAACATCAGAGAGCACAGGTAAACAATATTAGCAGAATCTAGGATGCACCAATTAGCTTTGGTTCTGATAACTGTAGGAGAAAAGGTTATGTATTTAGTTACTTCACCAAAGAGTAACATGCAGGAGATTTAAAATACGCACAACTAGGAAATCTGAGTTGGAAAATTTGGTAATATATCATGCAAAAGGGCCAGCAAGAGCCAGCATCCAGATGTATTTTTTGTAGGTGATGCAGAGAAAGGGTAATTAACTACTACAGTAAAAACACAAAAATTGATCTCTCTTGATTTTTTTTTTTCTGAAGGCATGTTCTAGTTAAACACTAAAAATCACATGGTTGATGTAGGAATTAAGTGAGATTCTATAGTCTAATTTAATAACAAAAGTCACGACTTCCAGAATATGAAAAGGAAAATTTAAGTTTACTTGTATCTGAAGGGCTGATGATGTATGTCGTATATTATGTACAACAGCACACAGATCAAAACACAAAGGGCACAAAAGGAGCTGAACTTCATTTCTAAAGCAGTTTTTTAAGGCAGACATCTCTTATTACAGAAATACCACAACAGGATAGAGAAATCTGTATTTTTAGAAGTGTTCTAGTGTTTAAGAAAAAATACTTTCAGATCACAGCATAAAATGGGATAATGGATGGAATTCTACTCAACCCGAACTGAGGATATAAAACAAACCTGAAATCTAATATTTAGACCATTGGACTAAGCCAGAAAAGACGGAGCCTAATGAAAACTCTGACGGAGCTAATGAAACTCTGACGGAGCTAATGAAACTCTGACTGTGCAACTGTTCCTTTGCATGTGCAGGTTTAGACCTGGTTTTGAAAGTATAATCATCATTTTAAACACCACATCCTGGAAGTAGAAAAGCATGAACACAATCTTCTTTACACCTGTATACCCACTAGCAAGGTCAAGAGAGTGGTTCTCCTGCACAGAAAACCTGGGAAATTCCTCTACCGGAAAAGATAGAGGGCATATGTTGAAGCTGACATGTTTAATGTACCCCAATCAGTCTAAGGTAAATGAGCAGGATAAGAGTGGCACTACAATACTGGAACAAGATTCACTTTCTAATTTTGAGATTGCTCTTCTACCAATACAAGGGCTGCCCACTTCCACCAAAGCAAACCACATAAAAGCTTCTTTCCTTCTATGAGCAAAGAGCCTTTTATAAAGAGAATAAAACTCCAGACTATAGAGTTGCCAAATCTGAAATAAAGAGGAAGCAGCAGTGGCATTTCTTATCAGACGTACAGAAAATTCCAAATTTATTTTGTTAAGTGAGCACTAAAGACTAACAGTCTCTTATCAATTCCCAAATCAAGGACTGTCACTACATATCATGCAGGCCAACAATCTCACCACCTCTGAGTGCTTTACTGAGCTGAACTGGTACAACAGACTGGCTCATTTTCTCCTCTGGCACCATGAAAATTCTGGTTTATAAATCATATTTATGTGTTTTACTGACAGATACTTACTTCAGTGAAAGAGAATAGTCATGCTTGCTTGTTTGACTATTCCTCACAAGGTAGCTACACTCCTTACATAAACGTAACAGGTTTTCTGCATCTGTCCGACTGATTGCTCCATGATACCATCTAGGAAAAAGCAGAGAGATTAAGACATACATATCCCAACTGATACGGCTTTCTCTACTTTGTTTTTTTGAGGTAAGAGAAAGTAATATTTAAAGAACATCTCAAGCATAGAAAGCAGATTGCTTGCCATATCTGAAGTTAATGTTAGACTTCAGATATCTTCTGGTTCCTTTCCACTAATTGACATAAACATTTATGTAATAAACTCTTATCAAGCACACTATAATCTCTAATTTGCAAGCACAAGATCACACTGCACTATTTTGTCCCAATACCACATTAGCATTTCAACTAAAGGCAAGCAAAACCACTTTTGAGGAATATGAAAAAATAATATGTGCAAAAAAAGGAGAAAAAAATGGGAGAAAAACAATAAAGAAGGGTGCCTCTTTCCTCTGTGTGAAGATCTATAAAAAAAGACACATCTAAGCAGGGCAGGTAAAACTCCAGACTGTTTTTAATAAATCTTGAGTGGGAATCTTTGGAAAGGGAAATTTTGAAAGCTCTTCTATGGGCTAGGAAGAAAGGAGAAGACAAAAGAAAAGGTGAGTCCTTTATTAAACTGACCATTGCAAGACAAGAAACTCTTCATCAAATGCTGCACTGTATCAAAATTTAAAATCTTACATTACCAAACCAACACTTTGAAAGGCAGCAGACCCTTCCCAGCATTTTCCTCAGCCATATATTGCTGCACAAAGTCAATTGCATCTCTGATGGAAGTTTCGTCCTTCCTGCAGTAGCCAGCTGCCTTCAAAGCACGAGATGATGCTACTCTGGCAACTTAGAATGCATCAGAAATGCTCACTGCCAGTCACTCCAGGAACTGTGAGTGGCCTTGTGCAAAACAGTTTCCTTGCATTTGTTCTAAATTTGTTTCCTGCTAACCTCCTCCAAGAAGGTTGCTGATCTACCTAAAAGCTAAGTGAAAAAACACCAGAGAGATTCATTTCACGGAGGTTATGCCACTAACTACTAGCTCCATTGCATTAACTACACAGCTCCATCAACACTACCTCCATTGTCCAAGCTAGAGAATGCGCTAAACAAAAGTTAGTGATAAAATTAAAAATTTAACATGTGCCTGCTCTGGTTGCAACCAGAGTCTCCATTTGAGAGGGATAACACACAGATTAAACTACTGCATATTCAAGACAGATCAGGGAGGGATACTGTGACAGCTCCATCACAGGACAAGTAGCAATGAAGGAGACTGCTTGCTTTTAGACAGTGTTCATCCTTCCTCCAACAGCTGCCTTCTCCTGAAGGATATTTCTCAAGAAGCAATTTAAAGGCTAAGTTGTATTCTGAATGTAAGAGAAAGACGATAAATTCTTAAGAGTTGATCAGAAAATCGAATCGGGAAAGAATCTAAAATTATTCCTAATGCTATAAATCCTTTCTTGGAGGACAGAAAAAGTGGTAGATAAAACCAACATAAAACACAAATCCAGCAAAAAACAGGAAATTGTCCTGAAAACCAAGATTCATATGGAAGTGTTTCATGTGTTCTTTGGGCCTTGTGTTCCCCAGTGGACAGATTCAGGCTCATGGACAAAGAACATCAAGTTGTTGCCAAGAAACAATACTGGCTTTTAAAAATAGAGTTTGGAGAAGAACAACAAAGTGTATAATGAGAACTCTTGATGGAGAACTACTGATTCAAAAAACAAACCAGAGAAGTTCTGGCTATAGCTTCTGAGAATAAATATGAGCATTAGGAAGCGTATTTGCTTGCTCATCACATGCCAATGAAGACAGACAGATTTTTATGCTCCAGCTATGCAGAGAGGTAAGCATAAAAGTTCTTGACCATTTTGCTGTTTCAACTGTATTGCAACTGTTCATTCTGGACGCACCTATTCTTCAAATGCCAACATTTGTAGACAATGGTCAATATTGAAACGTTAAGAATACCTTCATAAAGCAGGGAATCAGGCTAGGGGAAAAGCATTAGAAATCAGAACTTTAAAAAGTTTACTTCTTCTGAGATATCTTGGAAAAATACAGCCACAAAATACAAATCTAGAAGCAAAACTCAAATGTAATCACGTACTTCTACCTTTATTAGGATTTCTTCCTAGGGTTAAGTGAAAGTATCCTGATCTGTGTCTTCTAGACATTCTTCCCGAAGTCCCTGATTTTGTCAGGGATATGACCTATAAGTTGGCTACAGCTCCACTGAAGACAGCATTAACTATGCAGCAAGTGCAACTAGTTATTGCAGTTTACATAATGCATAATATGAATCTTTAGTCTCTGAACTGATCAGAACAAAACAGGAAGTCACCAGATCTTGCATGCAAGGCTGGGAGGGATTCACTTTCAAGAGAATGCAGGAAACAAGGCACAGTATTTCTTTTTTTCACTGCTACTTCAAGGAACCAGAACAATTTCATTCAATTTCCCTGTGTCTAAGAGTTACTAAGTTCCTAAAATTAGTAACTTAATCATAATCAACTCACTGATATATTATCACACCTTGGTATTTCTGCATGTTTGGAAAAGTTCCTAGCAACACTTTGCTAATTCACTTCTTAATTAGCATGTTTCCTTCCCTCTAGATCCTGCTGTCTACTAAGTCAGTATCCATATTTGTAAAAAGAGAAAATGAGGAACTGGTTTGGCAGATGCTGTGAAGAGGTCTTATTAAAATGTGATCAGCTCATACAAGTATGACTAATCTACAGTACAACAAATCCAAGCTCTCCAGCTTTCTGAAACATTGTTACCTGCACATTCACTTCATGCGAGGTCCTGCACACATAAGAATCAAAAAGAATCCAGTAAGAATAGTTTTATCTGCTTTAACTTTTAGAACAGGCTAAATCTGCAGTCCTTTAGGCAGTGATTGGCATGCCTAGTGAGTCTATTGCAAATTAAGAACTAAACTTAAACATCCTAAGAACTAAACGACTATACACCCAGGCAGACTAGGGAAGGGATCATCTCCTTGCACTTGGCACTGCTGAGGCTGCACCTTGAATACTGTGTTCAGTTTTGGGCCATTCACTACAATAAAGACACAGATGTGCTGGAGTGTGTCCAAAGAAGGGCAACGAAGCTGGTGAAGGGGCTGGAGCACAGACCTTACGAGGAGTGGCTGAGGGAGCTGGGGTTTAGTGTGGAGAGGAGGAGGCTCCAGGGAGACCTTATCGCTCTCTACAACCACCTGAAAGGAGGTTGTAATGAGGTGGAGGTCAATCTCTTTTCAAAAATAACTATTGATAGGACAAGAGGAAAGTATCAAATCTTACAGATAAACGTAAAACACTTTTAATTGTTTAGGTACAGTGTTTTCAGTGAGGATTTTGAAATGAGAGGTTGCTCTCCCCTGTGTTGCAGATGCATCTACCCTCTATCCACAAGCAGATCCCTCAAAGTTTTGGCTGTTGTTAGTGAGTTAAAACATGATACCACATGGGTGATACTATTCTCCATTTTAAGCTTAAGGGCCCGTGTTGCATGGGAAAAGAGTATGTCAAAGAGAAAGGAACATCTGGAATGACTTTTCCTCAGCTACAAATGTCAGGACAGAAATGAAGTAGGACAGAGGTCACACTTTTGGATAGGAGAGCTTAATTCATGGGAACCTCCCCACATCTTGAGTTTGGAGCTGACAAAGCTGCCTCTATATATCATTCTGAGTTTGACACCATAACAGAAATACACATTTTTTTTTTTTTCCTGAAAGATCTGAAAGCTGTCTCATCTCTCTTTCCTTAGAGCACTGTTACATCCAGATGAAAGGCACATGTGAGATACTAGAAGTATACTATGCAACCATATACGGAACTCATGAAGCAGTAAAGCACAGTCCAGATATATGTTCTCCACACCTATTTTCCCCAAAGTAATGAAAATAACACAGATTAAAGTGCAATAAATTATATGTGCCTGGCCAAATAAAATTCACTGTACCTGAGGTAAGCTCCAAGAGGCTCCTATTTAACTTTACCCCTCACAGAAATTACTTGAATTCTGCAGAACTAAAAATAATTTTGCGTGAAACATTTCTGTGAAATTTTCCATGAACATTAACATAAGGGAAAGAGAGGCAAAGGAGTTGGACAGCAGGATGGAAGCCATCTGCTCCTCTTATAAGTGCAGGGCAAAGAGGTGAAGAGCAATTATTGTGTTTACTTACATCTGTTTTTCCAGTTCAATAGTTGGATCTATCCTTTCTCCAAGGATGCCACAAAATTCTGGACTGCCATGTTTGATGGGTTTAAAGCCTTCTCCAAGTGCTCGTAACTGCCTGCGCTGATGATTTGAGGAAGAAGATGCCTGCCGCTTCTGACTTCCATTAAACTGGGCTGCAAGATACGCAATAGGTTAGCAAGGTCCAACACAGCTGTAGCATTTAAAGAGGTATCACACTTTTCAGGAGAAAAAGTGGGCATCCACCAGCATGAAATCTAGTGGTTTAACTACAAAATCATCGTAAGATGATGCTGGCAAACCTCATAGTACCTCAGAGTACCAAAGATAGTGAAGACAGTCATTTCACCTGCCAAAATTAAGACAACAAGCAGGTAGAACCACCATGAATCCAGCTTGCCTCAGCTATATAGAACACCTGAACAGTGACCTGAGTACAAATATAGATAGCAAACACCCATTTATCCACACCAAAATGCTATCAAGCAGCAATGATTTTAAAAACTGCATCCACTTGAACAAGGCTGGCACAAGCCCTTATTGTCTTGAAGTACAAGAGTACGAAGAGTGATGAAAAGAGAAGATAGCATTTGTCAGTTTCTCTCACAAACTGTATTATTATTTTAAGGAAAGAAATATGGCTTGTTAGATGTAATTTCTCAGAACACCACATTGTCTGTAACAAAACACATACTAATGAGACCTTTATCCTCATGCATATAAAAACTGCACTTACAGATTTTATGCATTCCTGATTTCATATAACTAAAGGCAGAACAGTTACTTTCTTCTCAAGCTGATCCCTGAATTTTAGACTTGTTTCTTCATCATCAAGGAATAATATTCCCAGCTCCTAGCAGATTATTGCTTTTCAAGTTATCTATCAGGAACTGTGTAAAACAAATGTCACTGTTGTCAAGAGGCAAAGGCTACAAGACACACATTAAAATACTCAAAAAGAGCAAATAACTCTCCTGGGAATTTCAGCAGCAGAGATGGAAGAAACATGTACTAAGGAATTTTGGATTCCTTTTTTTTTCTTTTCTTCATTTAGAAGATGTAGGATTGTTCCAGATTGTTCTTCTAATTAATTCAGTCAGTAGAAATTACTGCTGAAGTGGAGTAAATGTATTCACACATACTCTGAAGTTTACATGGCAGAAATATACAGGCTATTATTATTTTTACCGGAAATTCAGATTTCAGTTAATTACTGAATTAACTAATTAATTACTAATGGAAGTTGAGTAGCTGAAGAAGGAGAAGCAGGGCACCTGCAGGGCACCTGTGTGTACTGACCTCTCAAAGAGACATAGAGCACTTAACTTCAGCTAGAAAAAAAATGCTCAGTACGACAATATTGGAACTCTATGAATGCTGGTAAACTGCATGTCTTCAGTGACTCAGGAGCATCTTTCAGACACCAAAAATATTTAGTTCAAAAAACAACTGTTATCCAACTGTACACTGCAACATCTTTGCAATATTGCAATAGTTAGAAGAAAAGTTTGTTCTTCAAAAGCAGCGTGAAGTTGAATTTCAGAAACTTCTAAATGTTTTATTTCTCTGAAAAGGTGAAATAAGTCCCTGGATGTGGGAATAAAGTTGTTTAATGGGAAAACTGCCAGAAACCAGCGAGTGGCCAGAAGTGTGGAAAACAACAGGCTCAGCAGGACTGATAAGAAGGAGCTCACACTGGGTAAACAACTTTGAGGAAGTGAGAGACTGGCATAGCATACAATAATTGGATAAAGACCACCTCTGTACCTGAGTGGTTGGAAAACCCTGGATGCATGAACCTGGCAGACTAGGATTGGTAGAGCAAGTGTGTGGTGGACATGTGTAGCACGCGCAAGTATAAAACCCTTGCCTTGCTAAAAATTAACTGGCTATCTGACCTCCCTGCCAGTAGTCCCCTGCTCCTCAATTGCTGCCACACCTGGACTCCATCAAACAGACAAACTGGCAAGTATTACGATCAAAATAAAGTACCAACCTACGTGAATCAAGACTATCAGGACTCACCTTAGACCATTTCAAATTTCATCCTATCCAGTGCTGAAGCTCCTGGTGAAGGTGAACAATGAAGGTTCATCAGATCAACTCCAGGCAGCTGTAGTGGAAAGCTTCTTATGGACATTTCTGTTTGGACACGGCCATTACAACTGTGGAACTGGCTACATCCCTTCCCCTTTCTCCATGCTTCCTTTCTTGCCCTGCCCTGCAGCTAGTGCCATAACCCACTGAGAGTGGCATGCCATGACTCCCCTGCTTCCAGATCCCCAAGCCTAGGTCACCAGACTTCCATGCACCAGCAACTGCACCATCAGAGCTGGCCAAATTTGTTACCTGCAGTTCTTCCTCAAGGAAGCGAAGGAGCAAGCGGTGGCCATGAATGGGTCATCTGGCCCCCTCCATAACACAGGGCGATATATTTTATAAAGTTGTATTTATATGGGCTTTACAGACTTTGCATTTCTTTTACCCAGAGTTTTATGCTATGTTTTAGCCTGGACTCATACACACATGTGGGAGGGCATGTGTCAGCCTGTTATTCTTGAATGGACTTGCCTGTGTTTCCTTCTCCCCTTCCAGAAAGATTATGTACCAGAAAATTACCCTGTTCCTGTCACTTAGCCAGACTCTTGGCCCTAACCTTACTGGTTTGCCAAGTTTAACAGGAGGTCTAACAGGACCTGTTCTCATCCCATAAGAACTTTCAAAAACACATCTCAGCTTTAGCCTGCATATGTCACTGTGCAGACTCCAAAGAAACCATACCAAACCTGTTTGTAGAAGAACTCAAGCCGCAAGACAGGCAAAATGCTGTATCCCAGGCAGCAAAGCCATATCTTTTTTACCATGCAAGAAGATTTATAGCAAATGTTCCTCCGGAAAGTAATGGACTTCCTGCTCTGCATGTGCCAACATGATACCAGCAGACCAGCTCTGTGTTGGGCTTGGGAGCTGGCATGATGCCATCAGCCACAGCAGGCATCACAGGCCAAGAACACTTCTGCCTCTTCCCCATCTGTCCATGTGCAGAGGAGAAACCAGGCTCGATACACATCATTTCAGCAATTAAGTCTTGGTGGTAGCAGAACATATAATTTGTTCAGACTTAGATGAACAATTGACTACACAATAACTCTCTTGTGTTTCTCGACATTTTGGTTTGTTTCACAGGTCTGTCGCACAATAAACTGAAAACATTTACTGTACAAGTCTTATGATGTCTGCCCTTCAAATCATAAATGTCTGCCAGATGTATCCAGATGGATCAGTTTTAGTAGAGGTCACCTTTACATTTGCAAACTCCAAAACCTCAGTGGTAGTTGGGACTGGTAAAGTGTGAATTGCCCATTGCCAGCATCTTTATCTCTAGGAGAGAGGAGGACTTGACGCTGGTCAAGGAGGATTGGGTTAGGGATTATTTAGGCAAACTGGACACCCATAAGTCTATGAACCCAGA
The DNA here is from genome assembly GCA_013398735.1 of Nothocercus julius. Lineage (NCBI taxonomy): Eukaryota > Metazoa > Chordata > Aves > Tinamiformes > Tinamidae > Nothocercus > Nothocercus julius. The sequence goes on along the minus strand of VZSV01000248.1, from coordinate 593,283 downwards.
TGGGATGCACCCAAGAGTGCTGAGGGACCTGGTAGGGGTTGTTGCTCAGCTGCTCTCCATTATCTTCCAGAGGTCTTGGAGAGTGGGAGAGGTGCCTGAGGACGGGAAGAAAGCCAGCGTCACTCCAGTCTTCAAAAATGGCAAGAGGGAGGACCCGGAAAACTACAGGCCTCTCAGCCTCACCTCCATCCCTGGAAAGGTGATGGAGCAGCTCATCCTAGAGACCATCTCTAGGCATGTCAAGGAAAAGAAGGTGATCAGGAGCAGTCAGCATATATTCACCAAGGGAAAGTCGTGCTTGACAAACCTGATTGATAGCCTTCTACAATGAGGTAACTGGCTGGATGGATGATGTGAGAGACGTGAATGTTGTCTACCTTGATATCAGCAAGGCTTTCGACATAGTCTCCCATAACATCCTCATAGGAAAGCTCCGGAAGTGTGGACTGGATGAGTGGACAGTGAAGTGGATTGAGGACTGGCTGGACGGCAGAGCCCAGATGATGGTCATAAATGGGGTCGAGTCTAGTTGGAGGCCTGTGCCCAGTGGTGTCCCACAAGGGTCAGCACTGGGCCTGGTGTTGTTCAATTTGTTTATCAATGACTTGGACGAGGGGACAGTGTGCACCCTGAGCAAGTTTGCAGATGATACAAAACTGGGTGGACTGGCTGACACTCCAGAGGGCTGGGCTGCCATTCAGAGAGACCTAAACAGGATAGAGAGCTGGGAAGAGAGGAACCTCATGAGGACAAGTGCAGGGTCCTGCACTTGGGGAGGAATAACCCCAGACACCACTACAGATTAGGGGTTGACCTGCTGGAAAGCAGCTCCGCAGAGAAGGATTTGGGAGTCCTGGTTGACACCAAGTTAATCATGAATCAGCAATATGCCCTTGTGGCCAAGAAGGCCAATGGGATCCTGGATGCATCAGGAGGAGCGTTGCCAGCAGGTCGAGGGAGGTGATCCTCCCCCTCTACACAGCTCTGGTGAGACCGCACCTGGAGTATTGTGTGCAGTTCTGGGCTCCCCAGGACAAGAAGGGCATTGAGCTTCTAGAGAGGGTCCAGCGTAGAGTGACAAAGATGATTAAAGGACTGGAGCCTCAACATTATGATGAAAAAATAAGCGAGCTGGGCCTGTTTACCTGGAGAAGAGAAGACTTGAGAGGTGATTTGATCAACATGTTCAAGTACCTGAGGGGTGAATTAGGGAGGATGGGGCCAGGCTCTTCTCCATCGTGGCTGGTGACAGGACAAGGGGTAATGGGTGCAAGTTGAAACAGAGGGGGTTTAATCTCCGTATGAGGAAGAACTTCTCTACTGTGAGGGTGACATAGCACTGGAATAGGCTGCCCAGAGAGGTTGCGGAGGCTCCTTCTCTGGAGATCTTGAAAACCCGCTTGGATGCCACCCTGTGCCACATGCCCTAGGTGTCCCTGCTTGAGCAGGAGGGTTGGACTAGATGAGCTCTAGAGGTCCGTTCCAACCTCAACCATTCTGTGATTCTGTGTGAAACTCAAAATGTAGTAGAAAATTTATTCCTTTTCTCAGTGAAATAATCTCAGCCATTTCATATGACAGGCACAATACATATAAAATGGGGCCTAGGATTTCCACTTGTACATACATCACTTTCTGTGAGAATTTCTTTTAAAATCAATAATATCACTTTTGTGGCTATTTTATTCCTCAGTGAGAAACTTGTGTGTAAAGCCACACTTCAGAGTCATCCCACTGGCAACAGAAATGCCTTGGTCCCATTGCACCATACTGCAAATACATAGCTTGCATTTCAATGTTGCCAAACAAAAAAGTTTCTGTTTCAGATATTTTCTTCACTTTGAGAGACAAATGAGGAAGGGACACTCTAGTTTGGTATTATTGCAAACCTGATGCAATATGTTTCCTCTCTTTCTCCAGATGTTAAACTGATAGAGATGTTAAACAGGAAGAGTCCCAGGACAGAATCTTGAGGAATCATAGCTGCAACCAGCCTCCAGGAAAATATGAAGCACTAAACACCTATAAGCTCAATAAGGCCTCCTCGCAGGTTTTCACTCATCTAAACTGTAACATTCCACACTGCATAACAAGGATATTACAGCAGCACATGTTGAGGACTGAAGTCAATGCACACACGCCAACTGCATCAACACAGAAAACTGTGAGATCTAACAAGCAAGATTTAGCATGAGGTAAATTCATACTGGTTATTCCTAAACTTTGATCCCAAGACTCTTTCATGCCTTCACCTAGAGATCTTTCTTTACCTCCTCACTCTCAGAATCCTGACTACACGCAGCTCTGTTTCTTGCCTGTATTCCTAAGTCTTCTGCAAAGCTGACATGCAAAGGGGAATGACTCTGTTTTCAGACATAGCCTTTAATCACAACATGTCATTGAAAGGAAAATGATAGATCAACATTCTACAGGAGCATCTGGGAACAGGGCCAGAGCATCAGGCTCAGCTGGACTTTCCTAGGGAAAGAGGATTCCACTACGGAAAAAAATTCTCAGCCTCCAGCTGAGGCCTTGCCCCCTAAGCTATTTTCTGCAATGTAGCAACAGGGAGAGAGAAGGAGTAAAGCACAAGCAGTATCACCACAAAGCACAGGCAGTCACAGAGACTATGAACAATTTGGTGTGAGGTTTTCCTGAGTGACAAGTTCTTAGACCTTGAGCAATTCTAAAGCACTCACCTGAATACAATTTATACATATCTAGAGAGGCACTCCAAATGGGATGAAGCCAACACCCTTGACAAACACCAAGAAAGATCACCAAGTACAGGCATGTTATCACATGCATGTTAAACAGCTACTTTTTAATCCATCTCCTTTGGGACACTCTGAGGACAAGTATCTACGTTTCATACATGAGAGAAAATTTTCCAGTTGGGATTTGGGAATCTTACCTGCCAGGGCTGGGAAGGTGACTTTGTTCCATTCCCATGGCTGGTCATATTCATCCGCAGGCCTGTCATCGTCCTGTGGCAACTTGCTTTCTCGCAAATGCTGACTCACCACGCTGTCAGAGTCCGAGTCCACGCTGCCACCTTCTGGTTCATAGGGCATATCATAGAGCTGCATACTTTTTCCATGGGGCTTCTCAATCTCAGGTCTCTGAAATTCTGTTGGCCAAATAAAGAGAAAATTCCATTAGTGTCACTGCTGGCAATGCCTTATCATGTCACTGCTGACAATGCCTTATCAGCTAATAATTTAACTCCAGCCACTACATAATATTTATATAATTATACTGCAGATGACAAGCTGCTCCAAGACCTCTAAAGCCTATCTCTGCATTTAGCAACTGAAAACAACAGTTTGTTCTACATGGCAAATAGCTTTAGCACATTCTTCTGCCTCCAGCAACATAGCCCAGTTGGCACAAAACCAGATTACTGGGAGCACACGGTACTCATCAACCTGTGTAAAACACATACATTCTGAGAACACTGATGTTCCTGGATGCAATTAAATCTTCCAGAAAAGTTGGAAGTGCAACTCAAAGATAACACAACAACATATAGGTATAATTATATATAATAATATTAATAAGATGCTCATATTAGCTCACAGTATTTCAATATTAATTTAAATGCACATGTATTCCTTAACAGTGACTTTGCAAAAAATGGACATGCTGAAGCTTGGGAAAAAAGAACAAAATACTGTCATTATGAGTTAGGCAAACCAGAAGTCAAACTGTTTGGAAGAACACAGCCAGCCAGCAAAAAGAGGAAGGAAGCCATCATGCCCTCTCCTTGGGCATCTCCCCAGGAAGGATACATCCACTGTACAACTAGGCCCAGTTTGCACATACCGCTCTTCCCACAGCTTATAAAACTAGAAAGGGGCCATCACCAGCTGGACAGCGGCCGGTCTGGGTAGTTTCATGAGGAAGAGGCTATGGAGGATCTAACAGCATCCCACACCACTTGCAGGACAGTCATAACTCAGTCCATCTCAGCTGCGCCAGGCAATGCAACAAAGGGCAACAGGAGCAAGATACAGGCTGTGGGATCCAGGTGGGGCACTGGGAGGATCTTTTGCTTTGGAAAGTGTTCAGCCCTGCGCAGGTGACCAGGGAGGTGGTGGTGGTGGAGGAGGGTCACCAATCTTTGAGGTTTGCAAGTTTTGGCAAGCCAAAACCTGGGCTGCTCCATTTAGTGCTGTGGGCACTTAAGTTTTCTGAGGGGGAGACTGGGTGGGACACCTCCAGCGTGCTCTTCTGTATATAGAGAAATTTTCTCTCAGGCATTCCCTTGAGCAATCAGTAGTTGTGTGGGTAGGTGTTTTTCAATTTTTTTTTTATGTGTGTTTGTTTTTTTATTTACCTGTGATGGTGGTGTGAATTGTTGCACTGTCTGTAGAAGATTCTTTCATAGAATCATAAAGGTTGGAAGGGACCTTTAAAGATCATCTAGTCCAATCCCCCTGCACACGCAGGGTCACCTACAGCATGTGGCACAGGATGGCATCTGAGTGAGTTTTGAGTGTCTCTAGAGAAGGAGACTCCACAACCTCCCTGGGCAGCCTGTTCCAGTGCTCTGGCAGCCTCACTGTTAAGAAATTTTTCCTTAAGTTCCAGTGGAACTTTAGGTGTTTCAGTGTGTGGTCATTTCCTTTTGCTCTATTGCTGGCCACCACTGAGAAGGGGCTGGCCCCATCCTCCTCACTGCCTTCCTTGAGGTCCTTATAGACACTGATGAGATCCCCTCTCAGCCTTCTCTTTTTCAGGCTGAACAGGCCCAGCTCTCTCAGCCTTTCCTCATAGGGAAGATGTTCCAGGCGCTGGATCATCCTTGTAGGCCTGCACTGGACTCTCTCCAGCAGCTCCACATCCCTCTTGTGCTGGGGAGCCCAGAACTGGGCACAGTACTCCAGGTGTGACCTCACCAGGGCTGAGCAGGGGTGCAGGATCACCTCTCTCGACCTGCTGCAGTCGCTCTTCCTAATGCACCCCAGGATCCTATTGGCCTTCTTGGCCACTAGGGCACGCTGCTGTCTCACGGTCAACTTGTCACCCACCATGACGCCCAGGTCCTTCTGTGCAGAACTGCACTCCAGAAGGTTGGTCCCCAGGCTGTACTGGTGTCTGGGGTTATTCCTCCCGAGGTGGAGGACCTTGCACTTGCCCTCGTTGAACTTCATGAGGTTTCTCAGCACTCAGTTGTCCAGTCTGTCCAGGTCCCTCTGGATGGCAGCGTAGACCTCTGGGCTAACAGCTATTTCTCTGAGTTTTGTATCATCAGTAAACTTGCTGTGGGTGCACTTTGTTGCTTCTTCCAGGTCATTGATGAATAAACTGAACAGGACTGGGCTGAGGACTGACCTCGGAGGGACACCGCTAACTACAGGACTCCAACTAGACTCTGCACCACTGATTACCACCTGATTACCTCTGAGCTCTGCCATCCAACCAGTTCTCAATCCACCTCACTGTCCACTGATCTAACCCACACATCTGGACCTTGCTGAAGAGGATGTTGAGAGGAACAGTGTCAAAAACCTTGCTGAAGTCAAGATGGATGACATCCATCACTCTTCCCTCATCTACCCAGCTGTCATTACATCATAGTAGGGTATCAGGTTAGTTGAGCATCATTTCCCCTTGGTGAAACCATGCTGACTACTCCTGAGCACCTTCTTGTCCTCCACATGCTTAGAGATAACAGCCAGGATGAGCTCTTCCATCACTTTTCCACTTAACCATCACAGAATGGTTGAGGTTGGAAGGGACCTCTAGAAATCACCTAGTCCAATCCCCCTGCTCATGCAGGGACACCTAGAACATGTGGCACAGGGTGGCATCCAGGAGGGTTTGGAAGATCTCCAGAGAAGGAGCCTCCACAGCCTCTCTGGGCAGCCTGTTCCAGGGCTCTGGCACCCTCACAGGAAAGAAGTTCTTCCTCATATGGAGATTAAACTTCCTGTGTTTTAATTTGTATCCATTACTCTTTTTTCTAGCTCTGTTTCTGCTATAAGAAAGTAATTCTCTTTAGCTTATTCTATTAGAACCCAAAAGAAAGTTGCTTCTGTATTTATCATTTATGATCTTATTCCTGTTGTGGCAGTTGTCCTTTGCTAGTCTCTCTACTTTCACTTGGATCTACTAGGAAGTGGGTGGAGAGGAATCTGCTCATTCTGCTTTTCTGCCTGCAGGATCCAGCTTCTTACTTCTTTTGACACACTATCCTGACCTGCATGTCAGTGGACAAAACTCCACTTTTAGCTAGTCAGGACTTCAGAATGAGTAGCCTAGAAGTGCATCTAAGAGACCTTTTATTCTCCTGGGAGCTAGTTGAACTATTTGCCTTTGTCAACATCATCCTGGTGGCGAAGTAGAACAGCAGTTTAACTTGTTCACAGCATTTTTTGCTCTGCCTCTAACCCTTTGTCTGCAAAACGCTGAGTCCCCCCTCTCTGAACTGCAGGCAGTGCTAAAAGAATGGATGTCTTTCTGCACTTCACTGCGTCTTTCTAGGGGTTATAGCAACAAGACGTGTCTGATTTGTATTGCAGTCTAAGGCACAGCAGTCAGGTTGTCAAGAGAAACACATCTACCATAACTAGGAGATTACTGTGGACAGTAGCTTGGTCTTGCTGCAAGCTAACCCAGAAACGCTGGGAGTTCTGAGGAAACAGCATTCCCATGAACTTGCACCTACTTTAAGCTGCCCTTGGGTGCTGGTTTCCCTTGTAACCAGGAAGGCTTTTTTGTTATTGTTCAGACATGAAACTTCATCTGAATAGGAATGATAGTGTGCTGGTGTGAGTCAGGTCTTATAAAATCCTTTTAGTTTTTTAACAGGTGGCTTCTGAGGCACTGTTTATTCCACTGAGTTCTAAGGATGTTTTAAGGAAAGACTTCAGCAGTTCAAAAAAAAAAAAAAAAGACATCTTTCAGAATATGCTTTGAAGTTGCTTCTTTTTTTTTAGATATTTGGACAGAGATTTCATTCACCAGTGATTTAAAGGAAGGAAGCTGAGCTGGACAAGGCAAGTCCTAACTATCTACAGCTACTGTGAAATGGGAAGCACTTCACAAAATGTTCCTTCCTCTCTATTGTGACTGACGTGCATGAGTTGGAGTATGATTGAATTAATGTTTGAGCTGCTTCAACAGAAGTGCTCACCTTCTTTCTGAGCAAAGCAACAGATCTCACAGGTGCTATGAAATTGCACTGCATTAGATCCCTATACAGTGGTTGTCATGATCAGTGCTTCTCTTCTTGTCTTCATGGAGCGCTCCACATCCTGTTAGTGAGGAAACCACGCCAAAATGTTTTTGCCCCAATTTCTTGCTTTGGAATAGTGCAGCATATTGTGTCTGTTAGATGCACAACTGGACCTGGAAAACAGCTATGTGTAAAATGAATAGTATTTCTCTGTGTTGAACTGTGTCTTCTTCCATAAAAAGAATTAATAATGCTTCATGTTACTGTGCCAACTTTTGCTTTGGGTAATGTGTACCAGCTTACAGATTTGTACAGAAAAAAAAAAAATTAATCTATACAGCTGGATAAATATAAAACATAAAGATACAAAGCATGGCTTTCTCTAAAAGAAAATCACTCCCCCCACCTTGGTCTAGGTTAGAGGTGGGAAAGAGACACCCTGAGTCTTAGCTGCTCCATCCATTACTTGCATGGACCAGAGCTCAACAGTTCATTTGGGGCTGCAAGGGTACCTAAGCCTGTGCTAACTTGGTGCTCCTCTTTTCGTCATAAAAGTTAAATTAGCACAAACACAGTATACAAACATATGGCCCTTTAGTATCAGTGTACAAACATTAAAAACATTTTTGGATAATAAGCCAAGATTTAAATAACTTTCCTTCTGTTTCACCACCCTTTGTTAATTTTCCTCATATAACCAGATGCAACCTGCAAGTCATTTATATGACAATGAAACTTAAATCAGAAGTTTTGTTTCAGGGATAATAGCGATTGAGTTCTAGTCTGCCAATTTTCTCATTATGATACTTATTTTTTTCTCTAAAGTAATGGGGACAAAGTGTCCAGAACTTTGGAAATCTGGTTCAGTACGATAACAGGCTGATTAAGACTATATATGAAATGAAATTAAATTCACACATGCTAGTTACTTGTTTAGTGTCTGCAGAATCAGGCACTAAAAATAGTCACTGAGATGTATGAGAATTGTACACACTGTTGAACCAGTGTCTGCAGTCTGAAGACCGCCTGCATCATGTGGGTAAAAGAGCACCAATTTTGTAATCCTTCCTTTCAAAAGAGGTGCTTGCACAAAACATACCTGTTCTGCAAAAAAATGCCATGCAAGTTTTTTTAATTGCTTAATGTCTGGATGCAGCTTAAAAACAGCCTTGGGTTTTAGCATATAGGGTTTTATTCCGTGTTTCTTAGATTGCTTCTTCAATTCTGTCTTGCTTGACAGTCAGTCATCACAGGCCTCTTCAAAAAAGTGGCAGATTCTCACTCGGGTCAGTTCTCCTGAGGTCTTTGATCCTTTTAAAGTTAGATGTGATATGCCTGTTCCTTCAAGATAGGGATGTTTCTTGCAGCTTGGTGAGGAGTAGCAATGTCTCATGTTGTCCAAGAGAATGAGTCATTTCGGTACTTCTATCCTTGGATCTTGACAAATTCAACAGAGAACTGTGACTCTACAGTGACAAGATAGCAATCTGAATTCAGTGGGAATGCTGAAAAGCTTCTGGCTGCAAAAAATCAAAAGGGCTCCTAGTTCTCTTACTGGTTTGTAGTCTTGCTTGATTAAGCAACTTCTTGCCTCTGCTCAGACATTTAGTCCCTCTCCCTTCTCACTTCAGTCCTCCTCACCCTCCCTCCAGTACAAGCTATGCTGAATCTGAAGAAATCCTACTGCTCCAACCATCAAATGGAATAATAATAATAAAAAAGAATTAAAGACCGTTGCAAAGAATTCTGGTGGAATGCCCTTTGATGGATGAACTAATCCTGGCTGATGGAACAGCTAATACTGGATACAATTTCCAAGTGTGTGAAGGATAAGAAGGGAATCAACAGTAACTACCGTGGATTCCTCAAGGGGAAATCATGCTTAATCAACCTGATAGCTTTCTATAATGGAATGGCTGGCTGGGTTGATGAGGGGAGAGCAGTGTTTGTTGTCTCCCTTGACTTCACCAAAGCTTTTGATATTGTCTCCCATAGCTCCTCAGTTATGGGAAAGTGAGGTGGATCAAATACTGGTCAACATCTAAGCTCCATCTTAGCTTCTCTGACAGTATGTACCGTGTAGCAGGGAGTGTGCTCAGCGGCACAAAGTCTAGCTAAAGTCCAGGTACAGACTGCCCCTGTGTTATACAATCAGAGGGGTGGTATAATTGCCACCGTTGGCTGTTTCCAAGACTGGACTGAGGATCTAGAGCCTGAGCAACTGATTTAATCTCATAACTAATCCTGCTGAGAGCAAGAAACTGAACAAGATGACTTCCTGAGGTCTCTTCCAACCTGACTTAATGCATGATCCTGGAGCTCTAAGCAAAGGCTGAGAAAAATCAGCCTTGGCCAGGCGGTATGTGAGAAGGCGTGCCTGTTTTGTCTCAGTCCATTTATAGCTTTGCCTCTCTCACAGTATGCTCCCTTTAGTGGTCTTTCTCAATTGAATCACTGGGGGGGAAAGAAAAAAAAAAAAAAAAGGACATACAGGAGCTTGTGATGCATAAAGAAGCACTTTGATGAAGACTGGGATTCATCCACAAATATTTGGATGTAAGAGACATTGGGACAGAGTGTGTGCAAGCTGAAAGGCTACCATTCTTGCAGTACTGAGAATGGTTTCCAACTACCATTTTCCAAAATTAAGGAAAAAGGACCACGGCTGGTGAAGGCTGCAGACGTTGGCTGCCTGCAGGGGTTGACCACCAAGAAATTGGGAATAGCTGAGCCCTCCTGAGTTTTTTCTAGACAGGCTCAGAAGTAGCTATTATTATAGCTGTATTGCAACCTCAAGTGGGGAAACAGTGTGTTACAAAGGAAATTGTAAGCAAAGAGAACAGGAAAGGAAAGAATATGGTTTCTTTCAGATTTATCATTGCTTTTGTCTGTGCTGAATTGAGAATGAGTATTGCCTTGTCTTCTCCTTCTCCTAGTTTGTTAGATGCAGCTAATATTTGAGCTAATATCGAGCTGAGAAAACATGGCATCATGGTAGAATATACTGCTGATGAACAGACAGCCACTTTAAGGTTGTTTCTATATCTTTCTTCAAAATCAAAACAAAACACTTTCACAGCAACAAACCTCTATTTCCATACTTGTCTCTTCACATGCAGTTTCATGCAAATATCTTTAAACTTTCTGAAGTCACTGTGGTCTAGTGAAGTTGAAGACCTCTCTCTGAGAAAGCACTGAGCTGCAATTCCATTAGGAATGGTTTATACTTTAACTACTCTCTCCTTTCCATTTGGTTCCTACCATGAGGTGAGATTGTGTTCCTGAAGAGAGCTGGCAAGATGGTTGTATGCATGACTAACAGCCCGGGAACAACAGTACTGCTCTAACTACAGGAAAGAGTTGTTAGAGCATTGCTGCATTTGCTATAACTTCTTTGTCTAGACTCTGGAGAACATTATCTTGTTTAAAATAGCCACACCATTATTATTAGGATGTCCTCTAAGGAGAGTAGATTCTGGTTGTGCTAATTTTAGAATAATTTTGGGGGTGGAGGTATTGGAGAGGTCTGCAGTTGTAGGGAGGAAACACTATGCTAGCAGGAGTGCATAAAAGTATCTTGAATCTGTTTGCTGTCCTGCTGCTTTCGCTAGTGCTTCTCCTGGCCTTGTGCTGTCAAGTATTTTTGTCTTTCGTTCTTTTCTTTTTCACATGGAGCTTTTCTGGCTATCTAAGTGTACCTAAGCACTATCTGTAAGAAAACCAGTGTGCAATAGCAAGTCCTCCAAGCATCCTGCAGACAGTCTTTGTTTAGATGATTTAACACAAATTTTGTCTATGCACCTTGAGGACTTGATAGCACAAAGATCTGTAATTTCCAGATAAAGACTCTTCAATGCCAAGATCTTGGCAGCTGGAATTATTTAGTTTGCTCGAGTGGAGCAACTTAAGTGAGGGTGGCATCATGGTGGTTTTCACAGCAGGTTAACTACAGTTTTACATGTTATATAGATGACAGCTAGTTGCTCTCTTGTGTTTGTTATAAGGAAGCTAAATGCAGGTTATTAGTATTGAAGCTTTCTAAGGGCCAACTTCTGAGGGGCGGATTTGTCGGTAGAGCCATATCTAGGCAGGGGTGTAGTCTTAATCCAGAGGTAGGAAGCAGAAATCCTTAAAGCTGATAGCTGCATTCAGATCCAGCACAGTGTTTAAAAATTTAATTATCTGTGCAAACCAGACAGTGATCTGCTGACTTTACTTTAGATGGCCGGGTAAGTGATTAAAGTGCGGTGCATGCGCTTGTGAGTTAGCAAATTCTGGTACCTTCATTCAAGTGCTTCTACCAACTATTAGTGATCGGGGGTAAGCACACTACAGAAGTATCATCCAGTGCTATAGAAAAAATAGTGTTCCTTTATCTACCAGTATGACCATGAACTCTTCATTGAGCTTTGTACATTAAATGAATGTGAGAGTAACTGAGAACACCTTGTAGTGGAATTTTGCCCTGGTCCCCAAAGTTTTATTCCTAGTCTTGGGAATGTACAGGATATTAATAACTCATGTACTTTGCATTAAAAAAAAAAAAAAAAGTGCCAGAAATCAGCACTCTATGGCAATACCATTTCCAGCATGTCATAGTCACATCTGTCAGGTCACGGGGAGAGCAACGGGGGAATTTAACTGTCATTTTAAATTTTATTTCTGAGATCTATAGCAGAGATGGGTCTGTGATATATGTGGGTAACTTTGTGAAGCGGACACACTAGTTAGTCCAAAGAACCTACTAATGCTTCAGTTGGTTTGTCTGTAAGTTAATGTATCAGTATTCAATTACCTTGTAAGTCTCTTTATTTCACAGTAAAACAACAAATGCTGAAAACAAACAAACAAAAAACAACAGGGGATTCATGTGATTTACAGCTTTGCAGTAGATTCCCTTTTCTGTGCACTGATTGCAGGCAGCCAAGGTTTGTTCCTGTTATCACACATGAACATGCTCTCCTGATGCCTTGACTGCCTGCCCATCTGTATCTTTATTTCGTACTCCTAGGAGATTAACTCTCTTACCAGTGCTTAGCTTCAAGGAACTTTTTCATATGTGATGTTCCTCACACAGCTCTTTCAGGAAGACTCCTGTGTTTTGATTTCATCACATTTCATCAAAAGGAATGCTACAAAAGGGAAGTGCTCTTGTTTTTCAAAGAAATTAAAGCCTTGGAAGTCTTCCGAGGGTTGTGCTGCAATGGCTTACAGTGGCACGTCAAATGAGGTTCAGTTTATTGCTGGGTGACACATATGGAAATGTTTGGCGCAGAGGATGTGCTTTTTAAAAAACAACAACAACAACAACAACAACAACAACAACAACAAAAAGGAATGTGATTACATTTTTTGACCACTTGCTACTGGATGCTTTAGTTTGAGGTGAAAAAAATGTCCATTGTCTTTTGTGTGTTGTAAAACAATCTAATTGTTCTGCTGTCTGTTGTATCTTCTCAGAACGAAACCATTCTTGGGTTCTGGAGTCTTTTTGTATTCTAAATTCCCAAGGACAGACTTCAGAAAAGCAGAATTAATGCAATTTTGGATTCCCTGGTCATTCTAGTGACTATTTTAGCATTTAGAGTTGCCGTTACTAGAGCCTACATGAGAAAAAAACCCAAATGTTCTGTCATCTTCAAGCACTTAAATATAAAACTCTTTGTTATGCTGTGTTTGATTGCACTGTGATGTGTATGTTTACATATATGTGCATGTACATATATTTCCCCTCTGCTTTTTTCTTTTCCTTACCCTCACTAGTTTCAAGATTTTTTCTATAAAAGTTTCTTTGCATCAGAATCAAAAAATCTGTCAGTTTATTGCCTGACCACAAGGCACGAAATAGACTAGTATTAACAGTCCATAGCTGCTTATCAGTTATAGTGTTAATGAGCTGTTTCTATATGCTTGAGCAGATGTTTTTGTTTTTTTAGAAAGACAGCTGAAACATAAGGACTGTATTTTTACTTATTTAGTGGCTTGAAAGGACTTTTTTTTCAGCTAGCTGGATACCGTTTTCTAGATTTTTGATTGTATTGCAAAGGAAAGCATGTGGTTGTTATTATATTTAGGAATTATGCAGATCCATGTGACTATGTGACATTATCCTTCTGTAGATTTTTTCACAGAATTTCTTAAGTGGTTTTAAGGAATTATTTTTTAAGGAATTACTTCAATGTAATGTAATCTCCTGGTCTTCCCTTTCACAGCCGCTCTCCCTGTGCTCTTCCCTTCTGTCACAAAAGATGAAAACTTCTTTGGCAGTCACTGAAATCCCTTTCCTGCCTTCGTCTATCTGCACAGAACTCACATGCAGGAGGTAACGATATACTGAGTGAATTAAAAAAAAAAAAAAAAAAGAATACTCACAAATGGGTAATTTTTTCAAGGGCATTGTACAAATTGGTTTGCATCTTACCTGTGAGTTAGCTTGTCCCACACTGGGGAATGAATGCTGAAGGATTTAGCAGCTCTCACCTTGCATCCTCTATGACAGGCAATGTAACTTGCTCATAATAAAAGTGGTGTAGCCTAAATGGAAATTACCTAGCATGCAGGTAAGAACTAAATTGAACACTACAGCTTGAACGCCTTCTTTTGCATTGTTTTTGCGCAGAGTGTGTATGTGCAGTAATTTGCAGGATGGTCACAGTGGGTGCATCCTTCTTGAGGACAAGGACAGGGTATGATTGCTTCCCCCCTCTACTTGCTGTTTGTATTCCTCCAAACTGTTCCTCCATTTTTTTGAGGAAAACGTGAGAAACAGATTAAACATCTCAGGTCTTGAACCACCCCCAGCTGATAGCCTGTCTTACCCTTACATGGAAAGTTTGATATCACAACAGCTTAGTTTTTCAGGGTATTGTACCACATAAGAGCCTGACTTGCAATGTCATCTACAGAATTCCTCATTTAATATTCTCCTGCCAGAGAGAACAGCACTTAAAACTGTTTCTCTGCAATGTGCTTCCTGTCACTAAAAGTATAGGAAGAAAAAAAGAAATGATAAAAAAAAGAAGTAGAAGAATAGAATATTTCTTCCAGAAGAAACAGAAGTAGAATAGAAGAAAAGAGAGAGAGAGAAGAGGAGACAGGAGAATCTCCTGTCACAGAGAAGAATGGACTCAGCAGCCAGATCTGCAAGGACTCCTGGTGGGTTAAAATATTTTGTTCCATATTTGGACACTGCTGCAGCCAGCTGGTACCACCAAGGGGGTGGGCAAGCAACTGGTCTCCCCACGCTTGCAAGTGTCAGAATGGAACTGCCCAGAGGAGCAGAGGGCTCTTTAGCCCTCTTCAGCAGGCTTTGGAGCAGAATTCAGGAAGGTACACCTTGCAGCAGGCATAAAGCACATGGTCAGAAAACTGGCAATCAGAAGGACAATAAGTCTTATAGGCAAATAGCCTGAACTCTTGGGCCTTGCTGATTGAAGTTGCCTGGATACAGACATTGAATTCTTAAAGACACTCAGCAACTTATCTGCTGGAAGGAAGTAAATCATTGTGTTGTCTGTAACCAAATCCAGAGGGTTAAAAAACCTTCTCGTTCACAACAGTGCGGAACTGTTGTAGACATGAGAGGAATAAAACCAAGTAAATTTACTGCACCTTTCTCCCATGCCCCTATGCTTGAGAAGAAAAAGCCCTCAGATATGCTGTGCTGTGTTTCTTCCATACTCCTTTGCTGTGACGTGAGCAAAGCACAGACTTCAACTACCTTATTTTATAGGATATGATTCAGGAATATAGCTGAATGATGATCCAAGATTGGATTCCCCTGGGCACGTGACCCTGCAATAGGCTCCTGTGATTTTTAGAGCAACTTAAAGAGGAAAACAATCTCCCTCCAGCATGACCAATGCTAGGAGACCAAATAAGAGCAAAAGCATGCATGAGACTTCAAGAGTTCATCTACCTCAACTTCACCAAGGCTTTTGACACCGTCCCTCACAGCATCCTTCTGGGCAAGCTCCGGAAGCATGGGATAGATGAGTGGACAGTGAGGTGGATTAGGAATCGACTAGATGGCTCAGAGGGCGGTGATCAGTGGCGTGGAGTCTAGCTAGAGGCCTGTAGTTAGCGGTGTCCCCCAGGGGTCAGTCCAGTCCTGTTCAGTTTATTCATCAATGAGCTGGATGAAGGCACAGAGAGCTCCCTCAGCAACTTTGCTGATGATACCAAACTGGGAGGAGTAGCGGACAGCCCAGAGGGATGCGCTGGCATCCAAAGGGACCTGGACAGACTGGACAACTAGGTAGTGGAAACTTTATGAAATTTAACAAGAACAATTGCGAGCTGCTGCACCTGAGGAGGAATAACCCCAGAAACCAGTAGAGGCTGGGGACTGACCTGCTGGAGAGCAGCTCTGCAGAGAAAGACCTGGGCGTCGTGGTAGATGACAAGTTGACCATGAGACAGCAGCGTGCCCTAGTGGCCAAGAAGGCCAATGGGATCCTGGGGTGTATTAGGAGGAGCATTTCCAGCAGGTTGAGGGAGATGATCCTACCACTCTACTCAGCCCTGGTGAGGCCACACCTGGAGTACTGCGTGCAGTTCTGGGCTCCCCAGTACAAGAGGGATGTGGAGCTGCTGGAGAGAGTCCAGTGCAGGGCTACGAGGATGATCTGGGGCCTGGAACATCTGCCCTATGAGGAAAGGCTGAGAGAGCTGGGCCTGTTCAGCCTGGAGAAGAGAAGGCTGAGAGGAGACCTGATCAGTGTCTATAAGGACCTCAAGGGAGGCAGTGAGGAGGATGGGGCCGGTGTCTTTTCAGTGGTGGCTGATGATAAGACTAGAGGAAACGGCCACAAACTGAAGCACCAAAAGTTCCATAGGAACTTAAGGAAAAAATTCTTAACAGTGTGAGTAACAGACTCTGGAACAGGTTGCCCAGAGAGGTTGTGGAGTCTCCTTCTCTGGAGATCTTCCAAACCCGCTTGGACGCAGTCCTGTGCCATATGCTGTAGGTGACCCTGCGTGTGCAGGGGGGTTGGACTAGATGATCTCTAGAGGTCCCTTCCAACCTTAATGATTCTATGATTCTATGACAAGCAGCCTGGGACTGTCCTGGTAGATGGCTAGTACTCCCATCTGGATGGTGGATGTTTTAGTACCCTCTGATGGTGATACCGTGCCCTTTATCTTCTAGCTCACAGAATATTCCTGCAGTATTTTTGAGGTCCTATGAGTATGCAGTACCCTATGATCATTGGGGAGGGTGCTAGATCTGTTAGAACATCTTGCACCACACGTGAACACATGGATATGGCTGGCCCAGTAACTGGCTAGACTCTCTGCTGTCTGCATCACCACTCGTGGACATTCTGTGGATGATGTGTTGACTACGTGTTATATAGGCATAGCTACTTCAATCCAGGTTTTGCAAAATTACACATTTTTTAAAAACTTTGACAGTCTGTAACCAGTTTCCCATTGCAGGAGTGGAGTGTAGAGGAATACGATGCATAAGAATGTCGAGAAGATAGGTGATGGGGCCTGGCCAGACTGTTCTGGGGCACACTGACCTAAATGCACATACCCCATGCTTTGCTTATGGCCATGTCATGTACACCATGCACACAGACTCTGCTTGTTATCGTACATTGTACCACATGATTCTTACATGCTGTTTACCTGCTGTTATCACTAATGGAATTGTAACATGGCCGATCACATGCTTAGTAGTTGTATAAGAGTGTAAGTCCCCCTTCCCTGCCACCCAGCTCCTTGCCATGGACCAATGTTCAGTGGTACCTGGAATCTCCTTGTCGTTCTCTTCCTCCTGCCAGGAAACTGTGGAGCCCCAGTGCACTAAAAGGTAGTAAAAGTTTTATTTTCACAACTGCTTTGTGCCTTGTGTTTTTGTGCCTGCTCCTGCTGGGGCTTGGGCGTGCTTGGGTGACATGTTGCCTCATCCTTACGTGGTCAAAGGTCTCATGGGATTGCTGATCTGGTAATTTTTTCTTCTTTAATTTAAAGCCATTTGTGTGGAAGTAGTCAAGAGGCAGGTAATCAGAAAGCCATAACACGAATATGCACTTGCTAGCCCTTAAAAAGAAAAGGATATGTCCCTCCATCTACTTCACATAGCTTCTATCATAGGTGCTTGGCACAACCTATACATGCACGCACACATATGCAGCTGGAGTGATGCAGCAGCCACAGCTGGGTATGTACAAGATATACGGCATACGAGGTTAAAAAAAATATATATATATTTTAAAAGAGAGCATTTCTGATAAAACTTAGGACAAACTGTGGCTTTGTTGTTGTTGTTTTTGTTCTCTGCTGAGAGGTCTCTCTGCTGGTCTCATTTTGAGACCAAACCAAACTAAACCAAAATGGTTTCTTTACAATGGCTACCCTGTAGTAGTTATAATTATATAATAGAAAAAAATCATATGGGAACTACAAACTGAATAACCTTGGTTCACTGGAAGACTTACTCTGTTTTTCTTTTTTAAGCATCAGGACAAGATGACAGGAAACCAAATGCCCAGCTGTCAAAAAAGTACTAAGCGTCTTCAGGGGTTATTTCAGGGGTTATTAAGCCAGCTCAAAGGCATATTTAGTATACTTGTTGTATGATAGAAGTATTTCTAACACTGCAGTTTAATTAATTAA
>VZSV01000248.1:561278-575369 GCA_013398735.1 Nothocercus julius | reverse complement strand
CTACAGTGTTTGGAAACACTTTTATCATCTGAGAGCTCCTCATATATGCTTTGTAAGAACATACACAACAGATCAGCCAGATACTCAGATTCATCAAATATTGATCTGACCAAGGGGAATGTAGACAAGGGTTTCACAATTGTAAAACTACAGAAAGTAACAGCTAACCCACCCAGTACAGTCCACATAATCATTCCATTTATTATGCCTAGCCCTGGAAAAGGATACAGAATAATTTCTTGCCCTAACTAAAGGGAGAAGGAAATCAGTGCACTGTCAACTTTAAAGCTAAAATCAAAAATGCTCACTATTACATTTCTACTGAGGAAAAAACCATTCTTTCATCAATGCTGTTTAAGTAGCAAGAATCCATTTAAAACAATTTATTTATTTATTTAAAGATTCCTCAGCTAAAACGAGATTTACATGAAGGAGATAAACACTCTCACTCCCCTTATAAGATTTGGAAAGCTTCCAAACAATGTATTCTACAGCTCATTTCCCGTGCCTTTCATCAGGCTTACTCTTTACAAAAAGAAAACTGGGAACAGGCAACAAACAGGCATCAAAATACCTCACCTTCTCCCATTGATTAGTCTTTCCTAAAGAACAAAAGCAGGAGTTGTTACTAGAAAAGAAAAACACAGAAACAACTTAACTAGGCAATACAGAATGATTAATTATTACCTTCAGCTTATAAGGAGAATAAAAGGACCTACTGCACATCTGAAAAATGTAGCAGTAGCACTGCTCCTGCACAAAGGCATGTGCTGACTGAGTCAAACATATATAAATACAGAAAATAAGGCTTCGGGCCCCTGGAAAAGTTTACAGATTGCAAAAGCCAATTTGTAGAAAATGAATTCAAATCATATGAGAAAAACACATGACTAATAATTACATTATATACCTTACATAATATGAGGACAAGGTATTGCCATAAGCCACCTCCCTTCATGACAACCAAAGAAGTAAGCTGTAAAGAATAGCAGTTAAATGCTCAAAGGCATCCTAAAGGGTCCTATTTTGTCCACAGACAGAAAAAAAGAGCACCAGAGAATCACAGAAGAAAACAACATGATGATGCAGTTTTGCAGCCCTCCTCCTGCAGGGAGGACCAAAAAGCTGAAATTAGACAAAGTAGCAAAGTCACAAGGAAACTGAATAACTCTTTTAAGTCAGCTAAGGCAGTGTCATGCTTCAGCCATCCCTGCCATGTACACAAGTCTTGCCAATACCTAGCAGCACCATGCACACTTCCAACACTCCTATCACTGTCATCTTCCTACAACACAGCCTAAGTCTTTATATACTCAACCGTCAGATCCAGAGGAGTGCCAAGGCAGACAGTCCTACAATAGCCTACCTAACATTCACCACTGACTGTCTGCGCATCTTCAAAAACACAGGTCCATGTGCCCAAAGACATTCCTGTTTCAGAAGAGCTGTAGAACCCACGTGAACTGCCTCAGAATTAAACCACACATACACATCTGCAATTCTTTCCTCTTACCAGTCATTATTCTCTGGGCTTCATATGGTTCCATATAGCCAGTGTTCTCCCCTTTTCTCATTTTATTCAACTCACTTCTGGCATCAAATGGATCTGAGTAGTCATCTGGTATCAAGACCTGAAAGATAAGAAAGAAACTGTTGATGGAATTGTCACTGAACTAAGTCAGAAGGAAGAACACCTCAAAAGCGAAGAAAACAACAACAAAAAGTTTTACACAGCTGCATTTTATCCCATCTTCAAAACGCAGTCTGTGTTCAGGCAAACACACAACTTCCACACACCATTTATGTACTGATGCTGAAGCAGTACTGTGCTTGTTACTATCTGTCACACCAAATGTCTTACAAAGGCAGATTGTACTTCAAAAAGTTTTCTGAGTATCACAAAGCACTGTATAATTGTGAGGGCAAATTACAGAGAATTAGTCACTCAACATATTCCATCCTGGGCAGTTCTTCTCTTAACAGAATTGTTTGTTCATCTTTGGCAAAAAAAAGAAAAAAAGTACACTTCTACCTGCAGATTGTCTCTATCTTTTTAGAGTTATAAGCCATAACAGAAAATATAAGTAATTGTTTCTCCAAGACACATACAGGCTGTTCTTTTTGCTGCATTAATAAAGAACTCTGTAACTGTAATTCATTGTTGAAAAACAACAACTCACAAAATAAGATTATGATTAAAGTTTATTTCCTTGGACCAATCTGTGCTATCATTTCCCTTGAAGGAGCATTGCATTTACCTGCATTTAGTAAAACTAAATAATAAGGCAGTGAAGAAGTTATTTATCAAGACTCCTTCCTTCACTAGGAGCCCAGAAATACTGAAGGGCAGGAAATCTCACCTCTTAATCTGCATTACCATCCTCCATTGCCCCCATGCACAATCATGATATGATAATATGATACGAACATATGATATGATATATGATATGTTAATATGATATGTACATTGGCTATATAGGCACTATAATCATCTCACAGGAATTATTCTTCCCTGTGACCTAACAGGCTGAGATAAGCTTACTTTCTAGACAAACAGATGCAATGCGAAACAGGCAGAGGAGCACCTCAGGCAAATGAAGACCCTGAAGCACAAACTGCAGAAGCAGGCTTCTCTTCCATTTCTCAGTATTAGGATGCCCACAGAATAATTTAGGCTGGAACGGGACCCAGAAAGTCGCTTTAGAAGTTGCATTTGCCTTCACAAAACATACAGACCTAAAATATCAGAGCAAGCCTTCACTGTCCTATGGTCACAGGTCAACAATGGCAATCCCAAAACATCTCCAGTTGGTTTTTGATCAAAACAGGCTATCAGAGAAGCATCAGTGGCTGCACATGTTTAATGGCTGCACATGTTTAATACAAAGACAACAACGTGCATCATGCAGTACTAATTTCTCCTAGTCATGAGGACAGATTTATCTCCAAAAACCCTGCAGCTGAACTCCTATCTGTTCAGTGTTCTGATGCAGTCCTGTCAAGAGTTCATGGATGGTATCAAGGGCTCCTCTGTTACTTGCTTATTAGAGATGCTTACACCTAATAATTGCTGTTTTTAGCATAACTGTACCACATCATGAAAGAGAAAACAGCCTAACATGGACAGTTATTTGATATTTCTTCTCCGTTTGCCAAAAATACACTAGGAGAGAGATTTTACATACAAAATACTGTCAAACAGGAAAAATCATTTGCCTTAAGCTTAATAAGAACATAAGAACTCATGGTACCTAACATAGGACCGAAGTGACAAAGTTGTTATTTAGAAGAAAACTAGCAAAACAAATGCTGCTTTCTAACAAACAGCAAAACTAAATGATATATAAAATATATATATATATATATTTATATATATCATATATGTATAAATGATAAGAGGGCACAAACCTTCTAGAGAATCCATATGCCCCAATCTTTGTTCATCTGTACCAGATCAGAGTCTGGAAAGTTACCAGCTACAGTATCGCTCAGAAAAAAAATGCCTTCCTTTGCTCAGACACTGGGTGCAAAACTCCTCCCCTCTGGATGAATAACAGTTTCACGATCACTGTCATACTCTAACTATGGTTTCAAACAGGTCACCTAACACGTCTCAATGACAGATTGAACAAAATCCTCCTCACGCAACACTCCACCAACTCCATGTTCTCCAAACTTATTCAGGCAGAAATAGCATGAATAAGTGAATAATAGGAATTCCCTTCCTGGTGCTCTGTATTTCCTAATAAAAAGTACCTCTACACCTCTGAGGTGCTGGAAAGTGTCCCAAGTAACTGTTACCATTTCCATTAAAATTACAAATTCTCAGCCTAGATAAAGCAACTAGCCAATGCTACCATTGTATTTCAAGTATACTTGCTAAAAGCTGCAAATTCTTCTCTTTTAAAACATCCCCAATTTTTCTATTTCTTTGAGAAATAAGCCTTAGTTCAAAAAGGCTTGAAAACCTCATGCTCATTAATTCTAATATAACATACCTGCTATAAAAGTCTAAATTCATTTTCACAGTCCCATTATAGAAGACTATTTCTACTGTTCCCAGAGATTCCAGACATCCAACTTTTGAGCTATGTCTTCTTAGTAATGTTAAGAACTGCTCCAATTATTCAAGCAGAGATCAAGTAACCTGTTGGATTTAGCCACTGCAACAAATTGTTTTGATTAAATACAGGATCCTGAGCCCAAGAATTTTCTGGTCATGATACAGAGGGTAAATGAGGAATTTTCTGAGAATGTCACACTGCCCTCGTGCCCTCATATGTCAATCTCACAAAGCATAGGCTAGCCAGCTTTACCTGGCTAACCTATTCACCAAGGATACATCTTACAGCTGCTGTGGATCAGGAACAGACCTTTCCACAAGATAAACACAGTGCCTCCCTGTTTGCTGGGACTTGTGAGGGCTCCAAAGCAGGTATACTTGTTTTGTGCCTCTTCTCAGAGAACCTTTCACCCATTACACAGTGAATCAGTCTCAGCCAGCTGTTGGTCTACCTTAGTCCAAAGGCCCTGGTCAGCACAGGAGGTCCTAGCTTGAGGCCTGAATGCATGGCCCTTACCACATTTTGGGTTAAGTGCATTTCTCAAGGCAGACAGCTAAACTTGTTCCTCTGGCTTCTGAACTGACCGTTCACCTTCACAGAATTGCAGAACGGTTGAACCTGGAAGGGACCTCTGGAGATCATCTAGTCCTACCCACCTGCACAAGCAGAGTCATCTAAAACTTGTTGCACTGGATTACTTTGAGGTAGAGATCCACCATTGTCATGATCCACCTTTGTCACATGCTCATTAATTCGTTTACAGGAAGAAACAGCAAACAACTGATCACTGAATCTCCAAGTCTACTCATAAATGATACTGTTCCTTAGGGACCCTTCATCATGACTGGCAAGCACAAGAGAAAAGTACGTGCCACTGACCATCTACCAGTGCACCACTGCTACATGTCTCAACTATTTAGGCTACCATGTTCTTCCATGATTGTTCTTCCACGTGGGTCCCAGATGTGATTAGAGGAGTGGCAACATCCTGAGGTATGGTAACTCTTGTCTAGAAAAGGTATTCACACACAGGGACAGACCTGGAAGCAGGATAAAGCTAACTTGCCTCTCTTTTTACCTGGATCCAGTCACCTTTCATGTGGGGCCCTGCTGTGACAGAGAGTTGCAGCTATCAGGGAACCCTCAAGAGGCTTCAGGATGGGGATTCATAGTCCAAATTCATGTCTCAAAATGTTGCATTTGCCAGGGGCTTCTATTATAGACCTATGGCTTATCTCTTAAGGAAAGACAGTTAAAGTCAACCGTGCAATCCTGCAAAACAGATTGTTGATTCCTGTCCTATAAAATCATGCTGTGGCACCGGAGCAGGTAAATCACCTGCTCCACGCATCCATTCCATGCTGCTTTTGCCACAACAGACCACAAGAGAATGCATTTGACTGAGCACTGAACACTGAAAGAAAAAGAAAGCTGAGAGGTGAAAGCTCATATTCCCTGCAACATTTCTGCAGCTGACATGCAAAATAACAAGCCATCTTTGCATAAAATGTGAATAACATACTAGCTCCTACCAGCCTGCTGTGGCTGCTCCAACCTTCCAAGAACTTTGTTTCAGCCAGGTGATAAAAACCACATACACAAAAACTAGAATGCCATCCCACCCTTAGTAACAGTGTACTCTACATGCTTAAAAAGTGTTACAAGCTCTTCTTCATGGCAATACTTTTTTAGCGGTGTAGCTTTTAGGAGATCATAAACAACACTAGCTATTTTGGTAGCAAAGGTGAGCATGTGGCAGATTTAGGTTGTCCCTTAGGCATATGAAACAACATTCTTGCTTGCAAGTCTTGCAAGGCTAGCAGTTCTACCATAGCCTCTGTAACAGCCCCAAAGCTGTATCAAGTATTATCAGCTAAGATAGTAGCTATCCATAGAAGAGCTAACCATACTACTGTATCTCTTAAAAAAAGATAGTCACGTCTACTTTGAACACACATGCAGAACTGCCAGAAAACAGTAGGCCAACCCAAAAGCTACCAAGCCAGTTTCTGGACTACAGAGATTGGAATTTAGTCCCTGTTTCATCCCAGAAGTGCTACAATTTTCTCAGCAGAGATGCTGCTGCACTCCAGATCAGCAAACTGACCTCAGTCAATAACACCACCTCTGCCCATCCCCTTTTGTGCAAGACTTTCCTGTAAAAACACGTCAGCTCTGTTACTCACTTAGCAAAGCATCTCACAGAAATGAGCAATGTCATCACGCTGAACAGCTATACCCGCCCTGTGTTTGCTGTGAGCTGGCTTATGGTAGTTTTACAACTGCAGAAAAATCTCCCAAAACATTTTGATTTCCAAAAATCTATCAGGTTAGACTTAGGAAAGTCTAACCAAGATCTCCTAAGTGCAAAGAAGCTCCCTCCAAAAATTCTCACAGTCTGGGTACACAGAAGCAGTTCCTTATACTAGTAGGCAGACTCTACTATCATCTTCAATTACCAAATATTGGGTAGATTAAAGAGTTGTATTATAAAATTCACTCTCCTAGTGGCATGTGCCACTAGGTATTTGCTTTCAGTCATTCAAATGGACTGAAGTATTTTCCAGCTAAATACTCCTGCTGTTTAATCCACCTACATGCATTTATCCAGCTCTCCTTTTAACAACAACAAATTGATCTTAGCTTTTGAAGATTTGCATATAGGGAAAACAAACGAGGAAAGAATTTTTAAAGACTCAAAACCCAGACCCTTAACAGCTAACATCTTAGAAAATAATCCTAAGAAAGAATAAGTAAATATCAATCACATAAAGCAACTTGAAAACCAGTTCACAAATTCCAGAATAGAAATGGGAGCGAAACAAACAAACAAAATCCAGTACTATTCTCTATCATGCAGTTCAAGTAATACAAATGCCAAGACATAACGAAAACTGCATTAGTCTGAAATATATGAAACTTATATTTGAGCTTCCTAGATCAAGCAGATCAACCTTCGTTGATTCACAGAAAGGTCTCAGGAGTTCCCAAGCATGTAGTCTGTTAAAGGCAAAAGAAAATGAACATGTCTCAATTAACATTGTAAACTGTCAATTTCAAAAATTAATATTGTTGTTTGTAAGACAGGTGCTAGCTAAGAAGCCAGATGCAAATATAAAATTAAAAATAATAACAGTAACAAGCTATCAGATATAAGCTTCACAGTGACTCTGCTTTGCCCCTCTCATGGGTTTTAACTACGATGAAAGCTTCATAGTTCTTAGCTCATAGTATGTTCTTTGGTAAAGAACACACCTGCCTTATTATATTAAAGTCTAAAGCAGTGCTTGCACACATAAAAGCATGGTTTCTATATGTATCCAGAGCAAGAAAACAATAAATCGACCTAAATGCAAGGACTGAGAAATTAATGAGAGAATTTAGCAAACTAAAATAAACAAGTCATTTCGGATTATCCTTAGCAAGATACAGAACAGGATCCTTGAAACAGCAAATTCAGGGCAGAAAAAATCTGTTTGCTGACTGATTCAGAAGATATCCAGATTAGTCATATTCTACTTATTTATATTCCTAATTATTTATATTATTTATGTGGAGAATTCAAAAGGAGTTATGATGAATAACACTAAGCAAAAAGCAAAGACCTCTCCTGCTTGACAAAGCTTGGAAAGACATTTATTATTAGCTAGGTAGATCATACATTCATCCCCATTCAGTTTTTGTGAATCAGTTTTTATTTAATTCATTGATATCACAGACAAGAACATGTAACTGCCAGCAGAAATACAGGAGAAGTTCTCATGAAAAAGAAGGGATCTATGGGCTTTGAGAGTGAGTCTGAGAAGGCAACGGTTAACATATTCTAAAGAGAATAATGCAAATTTCCCATACTGAGAATTTACAGAAGCTACTAGCTGCAGTAAAGTCACTGTATTTAAAAAAAAATTGCCAAACAAATGTTGTGCCTCTATTTTAAAACTGCATAAAGTGTTGAGCAACTTAGTATCTTTATCAATGACCTGGATGGGGGGATTGAGTGCACCCTCAGCAAATTTGCAGACAACACCAAGCTGTGAGGAAGAGGTGACCTGCTTGAGGGTAGGAAGGCTCTGCAGAGGCATCTGGACAGGCTGGATCGATGGACTGACACAACTGTATGAGGTTCAACAAGGTCGAGTGCTGGGTCCTGCACTTGGGTCACAACAAGCCCACGCAGCACCAGAGGCTTGGGGCAGACTGGATGGAGAGCTGCGTGGCAGAAAAGGATCTGGGGGTGCTGGTCGACACGAGCCAGCTCTGTGCCCAGGCGGCCAAGAAGGGCCTCCTGGCTGCTCTCTGGAACAGCGTAGCCAGCAGGAGCAGGGAAGTCACCGGCCCCTTGTGCTCAGCGCTGATGAGGCCGCCCCTCGAATCCTGTGTTCAGTTTTGGGCCCCTCTCCACCAGAAGGACATGGAGGTGCTGGAGCGTGTCCATGGAGGGCAGCGAAGCTGGTGAAGGGGCTGCAGCACAGACCTTACAGGAGCGGCTGAGGGGGCTGGGGTTCTTTAGTCCGGAGCAGAGGAGACTCAGGGGAGACCTTGTCGCTCTCTACAGCTACCTGAAAGGAGGCTGCAGTGATGCAGGCGTCCATCTCTTCTCCAGAATAACTACGCATAGGATAAGTGGAAATGGCCTCAAGTTGAATGACGGGAGGTTCAGAGACTGGACATTAGGAAAGGTTTCTACACAGAAAGAGTGGGGAAGCACTGGCACAGGCTGCCTAGGGAAGTGGTAGAGTCACTGTCTCCAGCAGTGTTCAAGAAACGTGTAGATGTAGCACTTAGGGACATGGTTTAGCAGGGATGGTGTTGAAAGTTTTAAGGTTGGACTTGATGATCTTGAAGGTCTTTTCCAACCATAATGGCTCTGATTCTGTGATTCTAACTCTCAACTTTCCTTTTTGAACCCAAAGGATCCACTGGTCTCACTTCCCAAACAAACTGTAGGCAGATATTTCCTTTAAGAAGAGAGCTTTCACGTAATGTTCAGGGGATATGTATCAGAAAGTTTTCTTATGATGAAATCTCGGTGTTTACCCTGTGTACAGAAGGACTACAAAGTTTGGTATAGATTTGTTTTCCAAACAAATAAAAATCTGTGCTTGCTTCCTTCTATGAAACTCTGGATGCAAGTTCAGACAATCCTCCCCACTCAGCCTCAGTACTGCTTTAAAAAAAAAAAAAAAAAAAAATCACAGATTTGGAAAACCTGCAGATACAGTGACATATCCAGGAGTATGCGGATCATGGTCCCCTTCTTTACCACCACTATCCATCATTAGCTGTTTCATTGATCTGGTCTCATGCCACTTCCACCTTTCTGGTGGAAGTGTTATATCTTTATTCACAAGATGCAATCACAGCAGCACAAGGCACCAAAACAGACAGAAGACAAGCCATGTCCTTTGCCAAAGGGCAGTGTTGAACTTGAATGTCTGGGAATCAGGCATCACATCCAACGGCCATTAGGCAAGGATATATACAAGAGTGTTGGAGATAGGCTCTCCTCCATATCCATGTCTGTTAGGTGGGAAGCAAACAAACTTGCGAACATCTAGCAAAAATTTCTCTACCGATCTAAGCAAATGCAATGGCAAACTGGCCACCACAATAAGAGCTGGGCGCAAACCAATTATACAATGTTTATTAATCAACCTGATAATTAAAGATAAATATACAGATTCATGTTTTCCTTTCCACATTTCCAAACTCATTACACCAGGCTCAGAGCCATTTACTTAAGCACCTGTACATGCATATACAATATCTACTGTATCTACTTTTCCTTTAAAAAGTCCTTTAAACTACAAACTGCTTAGCTTTATTTTTTCTACAGAAGGTTCTATCTCCATGTATGTTTGGATTGGAACTGCCCTAATGCTAACAGAGTTTGCTTGCCTAACAGCAGGGTGTGTAAATAATTGCAAGGCAGACCTTTCCCTTACCTGAGCAGTTTTGCAGGGGAAGCTGCAGACAGAGGTAAGATCTGTGCTGTGACATAACAATAAGCAATCTGGGTTTATGGTGGCCCAAATCTAGGAACAGAGAGAGAAGAGCATTACACAATTCTATGTCTAGTGCTTCAGGATTTCAGCATGCAGACTTAACTATCCCAGCTGCTGCATACACCCACTTGAAAACTCAGAGGATTCTCTGAGGTAAGTACAACCCTGTCTTTCTCTTGGTCAGCACCAACATTTAGTCCTACCTTCATGTCCTCACTGTATAACTCCCATTCACTGACTCAACAACTCATGCCCAATTGTAAACACACGCACTTGACCTGACCAAAATCCTGCTCAATGTTCCTTGCATTTTCAAGAGAAAATGTCAGGCTAATTTCCTTTAAGGATGTTAAGGAGACTCCAGCTTGACAGAGCTATACCTTAGCCCCTGAATTACAATCCTTACAGAAATACACCATATTAACATAATAAAAGTCTTTTGGCAATGCTCAGGCTCCATGACAGGTTTTAAACTTCAGAGTCACAGAGAGACTCAGGTCAGATGAGACCTCTGAATAAAATTAAACCACTTACTCCTCAAAGCAAGGCTTACATTGGGGCAAGACGAGCACTGAAATTTTTCAGCACTTTTCAGTTTTTCAGCACTTAAATTCTTCACGGACAGGAACTTCACAACCTTTCTCAGCAGTATGCATATATATTATACACACATATCCACACATTCAGGTCCATGCCTATATTATCTAGATTTCAAACCATTACAAGCCATTTCAATATATGTAACAAGAAATACTACCTTTGAAGAAAAATTTACTTAAATGAAACAGATGCATGCAGCTGATACAATAAAGCAACAGTTTGAGACCAGAGGGAAGACGAGTACCTCAGAGGATGTAATTAAGTATGCATCTGGATTCCATTCACAGATATTCCAGTTCCAGTAAACATAGAATATATACAAGCGCAATACTGATTGACTGCTCTGCACATTTCTTTCAATCCCAGCCCTGCAACCGGCTCAATAACTTAGAAAAAAAAAAATCTTCCATTGGTAATGTGACGTTTATTATACATTTTTTTTACTTGTATTTAAAACTGGAACTCATAAAATGTCTGATATATCTGAGAGTGATCACATGCATTTTTTGCATTTTGACTCTTTTCTCTTATGTTCTTTTGCTATCCATGCATACTCCGTTTATTTTAAGCAGATATCATTACTTTGTTTTCTTTTTATTGCACAGAGGCTACTTCTAGCCTTCTGCAAATTGTGCTACTGCCTTTTGAGATTAAACAGTACTGCTTATTGTCTTCTCTATTTATTAATTTTATCAGTCTGCAGACTTCAACTAGAGTTCCTGGCTCAACATAAAAGCACAATGATGAAAGAATCCCCATGTATCCATAGGGGCATATCTCTTTACTGTTATTATTATTCATTCCTCCAATACTTCTGGTCAGCTAATTCCTCGTTGCAAGTTGACATTTAACAGGGAATGCCTCAGGGTCCCTATGTCTGACATGAAAACCTATACACACTGGGAGAATGTAAATTGTGTCTACAGTATCTAGGATTTGCTCCTGTCCCCATGCAACTGTCAGACACTGGAACTAGGCCAAAACCATCACTATGGGGTCACCAAATAATAAATTCTACGCTGTCTTTCCTAGCAGGATTTTTGAAGCATAAATTCTGACAGCAATCAACAAAGATAAAATGGTGAATTTACACAGAAAAAAAGTCAGAGGCAATAACATTGTGAAATACACTCAAAAAGGCAAGCTGCTAAAAGACATTTCAGTGCTAGGACATGGATGATTACCACAGGCAATGACAGACTTTAAAACCCCAAACCCACCTAACTTCACAAAGATACGGCAGCAACTTGCAGAGCAGCTGTAGAGCCAAATGACCCCACCCTCTTCATTAGAGAGCTCAGGAAGGAGATGGGAGACTCCTCTGCCTGTTTAGAGAAGTTCAGGTAAGACTGCCCAAGAGGGTCATACTCAATTTCTTGCTGTTCTGGACAGTGCTCTGCACACAACCAGCAACTTCTGAAATCAGGGTGTTTCAATCTTATCTCCAGCTGCCATCACAAGCAGCTCCTGTCCCTCTCCTCCTTCTCTGTAGCAACAGCAGAAGGTAGACTTCTCTAACATGAAAAATGCTCTACAAAAGTTGGAACAGCTCTGAAGAAGACTCTTCAGCCATAGCAGAGCCATCCTATAATGCTATGCTATGACTGGAAGACCAGTTTAGCAACCTGGGTATGTCCAAAAAGCCCCAGTCTGCCAGCAAAGCTGGCTTCTCTACATTCAGTGACAAAGAGCAAGCAAGCACAGCTCCATGCAGAATTCTCCCAAAAACACAATGCTAGTGATAATCTCTGTACGCTATAGTTGAGCAGATTGTTCCTCTCCACTGCTGAGGTTTAGCAGAGTTGCATTATCCTAGGTGAAAAGTCACAAACAAACTTCCCAGCTGATATTCAGCACCTCCTTCAGTCTGGTGCTTTACTCATGCCTATTGCAAGGAGAAGACAAGTGTCAGAGCCCAGCTCTTTGTTCTCCAGCTGAATACAGACCGTCATGAAGAACCATGGCCCCTACACCACAACTCAGGACTCAAAACCAAATTCCCTCTAAACTTGATTTCTCCTCCCTGCACTCTATATTTCTGTGTGTCTTCTGCCATGCTAGAAAGACTTCAACGTCACACAGCATTAAACACCCACAACCAGGTGACAGCAAGACCAACACAACAGCATCCACATCTCTGTCATGCTTTCTCTCATCCTTGAATGCCAGCTGGAAATCTGTCAGCAACACCTAAGCGCATGATGAAACAGGATGATCCAACTATGATGATCATCCATCCACCTTCAAATGCACACAGAATCATAATGACCAATGGGCCAAATCAACCATCCCACCTTAGCTAACGATTTGCAAAGTCAGGACTATGCAGACTGTTAGGAGCTGCAGCATCCAGCCAAAGACCAGTGAAAAAGTCCTCCACTAAAACTTCCCCCATACAACTTCATGGTGGGCGAGAAAAATAGAAGAGGCTTCTCTGTAGCATGAAGGACACCTGCTTCTTCCTGAGACAGAAGGCAATAAGCAATTTCGGCAATAAGCAAATTTGCTTTCAGCCTCCCTACCATAACCTTAGACTATTTGGCAGCAGAGAGCATCTGCTGGGTTCTAGTCTTTGGTCTAAATTTTGAGAATCAGCAATTCCTGTTGTTCATTGCTGCTGCAGCTCAGGAATTTTTCGCTGCTTTTACCAGAGATTGATGGCTGTCAGGTGCAACAAAGTTTGTCAAATGAATTACATATTGTAAGCTATCTGCAGAGGGACTTGATGCTTTAAGACTTCCAAGTCAGAGTTGTGCAGGAGAGCATGCCAAGCACGATGCCTAACTTGCTTATTTCTATAGTGTGGACATTTCAGGGGATGGGAGAGGAGACAGGAGCACTGGACGCTGGTAATAGAATAAGAAAACTTGAGGTAATGCCCAGGAAGCCTGAAGCACAGCTAACTATGACGTAGACACAGATCACAGTAGCCACAGTAAGCTGAACCTCAACAGACCAACACTTTCTACTTGACTGCCAAAATCTCCTCTCAGTTCCACGCTAAGCAAGTATTTATTCCTTTCTACACTCACAACAAGCAGAATTACAGAGAAGGCAAGGTAAAAATCCGTATCTGGAACCATACTGGTTGAAACTAGAGATGGAGATTGTATCTGAAAGAGCAGAGCTGTCTTTAAAGAAAGAAACCACTGTAAAACTCCACTTGAAAGGGATCCATTTGATGTAAAGTGTTCCATAACATGAGCTTCCTGCAACTTCACCAGGCTCCAATCTATCATTCTTTATAAGATATAGATCTTGTATGGACACAGAAACTACCTGAAGAACATGCAGCATAGTTATGGGCAGTGGTGGTGTAAAACCAGAACACACTTCTATATCACTCATTCCCAATGCAGACTTAATCACTGTTATGACACCACTTTGGAGCTTAAGACTGTATTTTCTTGCTTGGGGTTTTC
>VZSV01000248.1:544986-560898 GCA_013398735.1 Nothocercus julius | reverse complement strand
TCAATGGATAAGGCCCAAGGAAACAGACAATAGAAAATAAAAGAGATTTAAGAGTTACAAACAGGTTACTGCTTGGCATCAACACATGGAACTCAGCTATAGATAAAAAACAGTTTTTCATCTACATCAGTCAGAACATAGTTACTTTTTAAAGACTCAAATATTAACAAGCAATTCACTTTAAAATGGCCTCCACCCATCCAATGGAAAACCACCTGAATTGTTGCTGGTTGCTACAGCCACAAGTAGTTTTATCAGGTTTTCAGCTAGAATTGAATTGAAAACAGAGGTTAGCAAGACCCTAGTAGCAAAGGCTGAACCTCTGGTACCCATTACAGTCATTGCCAAATTTATTTCTATAGCTATATTTCAAAACTTGATTTTGAGAAGACCAAGGTTTGTGTATTAAGAAAAGAGTACCTGCTTCAAAAGACATTCTAACTATCTTTTGGGCCACGTATGTGCTCAGAACAGTAGCCGAAGAGACAACAAAGCACATCTGCAAAGTCCAGTCATCCAGGAGTGGTACACGGGTCAAGAGTACAGGACAAAATCCTGTAGATTTTGTAGATCCTGTAGAATCCTGTAGATCCTGTCCATAGATAAGGTATCTATGATTAGAGGTGAAACTAGCGTATCATGGCTAGGAAATAGCAAGAAGTTTTAGGAAAAATAAAATAAACTTGTCTCTTCTAAGTTCTTGCACAGAACTTTCAAACTCAAACCTTACACTATATATATATGTCAAACTTTGCGCAAAGGCAAAACAAACAAAACCGCAAAACAGAACACTCTGTAGGTATAGTGGGCGCAGAAATTAAGCATGGACAGCTCAGAAACCTGTTTCCCTAGCAGCAGCACATAACTGTTGGATTTAGGAAGACAGCCCTGCACAGCAACTTGCTGGTCTCACATGCTCTCCTGAGAAGTAAGAGAGAGTAAAAGTGTAAGACAAACAGTGATGTAAGCATGCAGCCTGCTTTTTGGACCAAGGGAGCACAATCGATCATTAATAGGCAAAGGGTTGGCAAGGAAGAACGGGGACCAAGGTCCACTATTCTGTACGGTTCCTGAAAGGCCATCTGTGCTGCAGTCTTTCTCAGAAATTTCTGGACAAGGCAGTATGGAACACTAGCAGCTACAGACTTCCAAAAAATCACTGAAAAGGCATATCTTGAGTTCAGCAGGGCAGAGTCTTTCTTTTTACAGTATTCAGTTAAGTGAGCTACTTTGTTTCAGAGTTTTGCATAAGTTTTCTCCAAGTGGGCATGCTAGATAGCCTCTTCTGGAATATCACCACTCCATCTAAAAGTGTTCAACTGCTTGAGATTCCTTCCACATAGCCCTTCTCTGGTTATCTCCCTCTCTTTCTCTCTCTGAAACAGTTTGAAAATACAGATGTTTTCCAGAGCTGAGATGACTCCAAAAGTTGTGTGACTCTCAGACTCCTCCACTGCATAAGTCAGGTGGATTGTAATTCAACAGCCCATCACTTCAAGCTCTACAATCAGTAAGCCGCCACAGGCCAGGGCAATTACTGAATATCTTCCCGATTTCAAGACTGTGGCAGTCCCTTGATACAAGGCTGAAATATGTGGAATAAGGTATTTCTATTTGCTGCTTTCTCATATAGCACCATGAACTACAAGAAAAAAAATAGTTTGCTGCATTGGTGCATGGTCCTGCCCCGGCTAGTCCTGAAGGTTCACAAGGTCAACAGCCACCCTTAACTTGCTCTCCAGCTCTTTTGCTCACGAGCCAGAGCCCCGTGCCAAAGAAAATTACAAGCAAGATTGTCTCCGTGGAGCTAGATGTGAAAAGCAGCAGCCTGACCCTCTGTTGTAAAGGATTAAACATGGGTCTAAGACACTGAGCTTTGTTTGTAGTTCTGAGATCTTCGGGAAGTGTGCATGCATCTAGAGGACCTCACACGGCTCAGTTTTCAAGTTCTTTTTTTCTCAGTGCATCCTGAAATACCACCTACAACATTTTTTTAATTACACTCATCTCTCAATTACTCTCATTAACATGACCAAATGCAGTTTGGTCCTTCCATAAACAAAAATAAGGAAAAACATATTCACTGTCTACTGAAAGGTTTTAACCATATGCAGTATTCATTATTGTTCAACGAAACACAAACACAATTTTCTAAGACCTGAATAGCTCAAGTAACAGTTCCATACTCTAGTGCAATGCAAGGAAGCTACTTTTTGCCCAGAATATGGGCAGACTTCAGAGGCAAATGGCTTGAGCCTGTGTGTTTGGCAAGATCTCTACAAAGCACACTTCCGAAGTGCTGTTTCTTTTCTTCTTGCACAGGTGCAAGATTCACCTGGAGTCCCTGTCTTCAGATCTCTGGAAATCTTTTTGCTGCCTTGAAAATTTCCCAGCTTGACAGCTGCTGCTACGTATTTATGTACTTTCACATAGGATCAGCTCTGCTTGTACACAGACAAGCATCAGACACAGTCCCCCCTGCGGAAATGGATCTTGTAACTTGCAACGTTTGCTGCATTAAATATCCATAACTGCTGCACAGTTCTACCTCTGCTGCACAGAGCTAAAGCAGAATGCTTCTCATTATAGAACGATAATCTTTAAAGACAAAAATGCTACAATTCCAGTTCTTAAATACCAAGCAGTTGCTGCAAGGGAATACAGTAGTTACTGTCTACCTGTTTCTTCAGCCCCAAAGCCAGGCAAAGAAGCTTCTAAATTCTGAAAATTGTAACAAGCGAGACAAACACAAAGTGTGCTTTCACAAAGGGCAGCCTTCCCCTCAAGTATTACTACTTTCTTGGATTTATAGAGCCAGAAATGGGAAAGTTCACAGAAGAGGCTTCAGCATATTCTAGAGATGGTGTGGTCTCCAATTTAAAACATGTTTCTGCCCCTTCAGTCAATGTTAAATTTCACATTTGTTCTTAAACAAATATACCAGCTACCAGTATGTCATTCAAGCTCTTTCATGCTCACTGGTCTGCTACAGGAAAGCTGGGCAGTTTCTACCTCCTAGGCCAACACTAAAGGAGAAATTCATCTCCAGTCTTTTTAAAGTATCTCTCAAGGACATACCACAGAATAAGTCTAATTTTACATCCTGGACAAACTGAGCTGTTGCTGCCCCAAATTCTAAACCAGCCTGTCAGTCATCTCCATTTCAGTCAATTTGCTGAGAAGCATTATCCTTGGAGGTTCCAAACCTGACTGATTAGAGTACCCAGACACAAACAAACAAAATCCACCGATCGAAATTCAGAAACATTTGGTGATTGTAATTCTTCCCTGGGCATTTGTCCCAAATGTTGGTCACCTCAGCTGTTCAAGATACAGGCCTGGTTGCCACCTTGGGTTTCTTTGCCGCAGCTGTAATTATTCTTACCTTCACACATCAAAATTTCCTGAATATCAGATACCCTACACCTCTACAGTTCATTTTGTAAGTTGTGCCTGGAATCTCACAAAATACA
The DNA here is from genome assembly GCA_013398735.1 of Nothocercus julius. Lineage (NCBI taxonomy): Eukaryota > Metazoa > Chordata > Aves > Tinamiformes > Tinamidae > Nothocercus > Nothocercus julius. The sequence goes on along the minus strand of VZSV01000248.1, from coordinate 557,425 downwards.
ATTAGGTATGTAACCTACATTTTCTGTAGCAGCAGATTTCCTGACATTATTTTATCTTCTTTGCTTCCTGAATCAGCTATTCTGTGTTTTTTTTTTCCCTCCCTGACTACTTTAAACTAATCAGTGTCTAGTTATTTGTACTTCCTCATTTATCTTTTGTTTATAATTGCAGGACAGCTGCTTCCTTGCATCTCTTTCCTTTCCCAGGATCTCTTAAAGGTGTAATTGAAGAGAGCTCCTCAGTGCAGCAGCCACCCAGACCCAAAACTACTATAACTACATCTGGTTTGATGGAAACCATACTTCTCTGTTTTGCATAAAGGAAGAATAGTGTTCCATTCTCGTATATTAAAAAAAAAGAAAAATGAGAGGTGGCAGAGTACATAGAAGTATTTACTGAACATTCCTGGATCATTAAACACTACTGTCTCCCCACACTGATGGACAAATATTATGCTATTTACAGACTGTAAATTTCTGCCAGGGGAAGGAAATAAACAGCACAGAAAGAAAAGTATGTACCTCTACTTTGTTGCTGAGAATGTTAATACTCAGGAAATGAACTGCTCATTTAAAAAGTTATAAGTATCATCCACTATACCCACAAAGGAAAGCAAGGAAAATACCACTGTGTCATTTGAATCCTTAAGCAAAACACCTATGTACATATGAAGAGACATATGGTTTATCAATTAGCTACGAAAGCTGAGGAGCATCATTTAATGACTAAATTTAAAGGTGCACAGCTGATTTTATTTCTCAGACATTTTAAGATTTCCTGACACATGTACTTTCTTGGAATTTTAAGGAAGTAATATGTTCTAACACACTACAGGTTACTCATTCAAGACAAGTTTCAGTATCTGCAACAAGGCCTTAGGGTGGCACACAGGCTTATAGCCATGGAAATGGAAGATGAATTGGTTGATTGTGGCACAGGTTTTATACCACTTGACAACAGATATGGTTTCTATTCTATTTTGAAAATTGCTTCAGTAAGGTCTAAAATTGAAAGAAGATTTAAAAAGGAAAACATCATGCCTCCCCTTCCACCTCCCCCCCCCCAAAAAAAAAAACACTAGTAGTTGCATTTGAAAGCACCTGTCCCATTCAATTATTTTCTTTAAAGGATGAAGCTAGAGAAAGCATTTCCTTAAAAGGGGGATATGGTGTCTCAATGCTGACAACTGACAGAGGACTATAATACATACTGAAACTGTACTTTAATCATTCACTTTTCTGAAAGCTTTTCCCAGTGAGGGTTGATACACAAAATGACTGACAATAATAAATAACTGGAGTTTTCATCTTGTATCATCATCATGACAAGCTGATTTATTTAGATCTGCATCTGGACAGGATATAATTGCCATGGAAACATATCACCAATCCAAGCTATCCTGTTACATACCTAAATATGTACATACATGTCATCTAAACTGGTAACATTCAGCAAATACTGAAAATTCCTGCAATGTGACTATCGCACATAACAAGTTGCACATGACAGCTTGTGTAATTGTGAAATGTTAATTTCCAAGAAAACAAAACAAACTGAATTACACTCACAGGGATGACAGAGGAGGGGGAACCATGCTATGCTTACAGGATGAGCAATGCTACATCCCTCAGCTGTAACCTGAATTTCCTGAGCACACTGCTTTCCAGTACTGTGCCTGTCTGTAGCATTTCATGAATACTTGTAGAGAAGCACCACTAAAAGAGAGGAGGACATTAGAAGCTGGACCGGTAAATATGGAGCTTGCCTCAGGTAGATGTCAACGGGAAACACTCTTGGGCCTAATAAGCATGGTACTACTGTTAAACAGGATTTTCAACAGCATTAGTGAATGTGTCACAAGTTGTCACCTTATAAAACAGGCAGTCTGCCATTGTCTTGACAAACTCTCCTGCGAGTTTATCAGTTTGCTATAGACATTAGAAGCCTCACTGAGAAGCAGTTATCACCCAAACTGTAAGCGTTCTCACTTGATTGGACTTTAAAAGCCTATAGTGAACAGCATAATATTCAGATTTGCAGATTATTAACACGCAAGGAAAGCCTTTTCAAACGTTAACAGTCCTTATTGAGGAATCTCCATGGCAGACTTTTTCCTGATCTTGAGATCTGATGTATTCATGCAGAACACCTCCTGCACGTGCAGAACAAGCACAGAGCAAGTATACTGCTTATCCTATGCAGGTAGCTGTCAAATAGCTCCTGGGTGACTGCGGGGTAGAGGGAGAGAGGAAAAGAAAGCAAAACAAAAACAGAAAGAAAACCAAAACACAACAGAAACACTCCTGCAAAAGAAAAAATTTAAACAACTGAAGGGTCAAGTAGCCTTTCCATTGTCCTACTCTGGTTCAGCTCTCATATGGGATGATGATCAAATTCCGGAAACAAGTCTGATGTTCCGTACTCATCCATAGCAGAGTAACCCCATGAAACAAGCAGCAACGGAAAACATGTCCCCATAAGTTTTCAGCATTCCTGAGTTTGGTCAGCCCCTAAGCACCAGCAGTGAGAAGAGCACACTTGCAGGTGACCACCCGAACCACACCCAAGGGCCTCTCAAAGCCCAGCAGTTCATGGAGAAGTTGACTTCCCCTCAGACCTACTCCCCAACACCCCACTGCCCACTCCTAACATACTGTTTTCTTTTTCTTCACTCAGATGAACGTCAGATTTCTTTTTTTAACATGGTCACCTTATTCACATTGCAATGTCTGCTGTGGGCTTGAGGCTACAGCTTTGTCGCAAAAGCATCAGCCTCCTCAAGGCCTCCCAGGGCTCCACAAGCAGACCCCACAGACTCAGGCCCTGATTAGCAAAAGTACATCAATCTAAGGTGGCAGTTGTCAAGGGTGTGCTGTTTCGCCACAGTACAGGTAGGTACACCTGCATACCTGCCCTACCAGATAGTGCAAACCTACCCCTGGCTGCATTAGGTGTCTAACCAGCAGCAAGTGACTTTCCTTTTTCAGAATCCTCACTAAATCCTCTGAATGCACTAATTCAATACATAGAACAAGGGTTTCAAGCACAGAGGCTCAAGCCCTCCTTCATCCTTGCACCCAGGCGCGAATGGAAGACATCCCTACAAATCTGACCCATGAAATAGCTGGAGAGGTAAGTTCATATGCACAGAGTTGGTGCCACTTCACTCCCAAAGCCTGCACACACCCTACCTGCCCAACGATTCTAGCATGAGCCAAATCATTGCTTGGATGAGTCGCCTGGAGAGTGCCAGCTGTGCTCCTGGAGACTGCCACATCCCCAACCCTATTCCCTCCCTTGGTGGGGGATAAAAGAGGCACTCACTTTCTCCTTTTTAGCAGAGGGGATGAGGGTCGCCAGCTGTTCGCTGCCCTGGCCGTGCTTCTTGTCAGTGCCCTCAGCCGTGGTGCCGCTGCCCCCGTTCTCCACCTTGATGAGCTGGTGTTTGCGGGAAATGTACCTCATGTTGGGCGGCGTGGCTGGCCGGCGCTCGCTGTGACTGCGGAAAAGGTGCGAGGGACTGGCGTCCGGGGAGACAGGCGTTGCGGCACCGCATGACGAGGAAGAGAAGGCCCCCGGTGCCGCCTTGCCTGTGCCCTGGGGTGCGCAGTGGTCCAGGTGGCACACGGCGTGCAGCTTGCTCAGTGAAGAGCCAGACCCACCACTGTAGGGGTCCTCGAAATCGCGATCTTTCTGAGCGCGGTAGGCCTGTAGCAGGTTGTTCGTGTCGTCGCATGAGTGGTGGTGCTGGAAGCTCGGCGAGGTACTGTGGTGGAGGCTGCCATCGGAGCGGAGGGCTCCCTTACGCTTCTCACGGTAGTCAGGTTGCAGAGGCTGTGGGGGACTCTTGGTCTTGCTGTTGCCCAGACTGAAGTACTTGTTTAACCATTTGGCCATCGCCGCCGCTCACCCCTACAGCACTGTGCCCATGGACGGCAACCCGGGACCCTGGCACCTGCTCAGAACTATGCACCAGGCCCCCACATGGAGGAGTGGGGCGGCTCAGCCGCCTCTTGCCGCCTTCGCGCACGTCCGACTTTGCTGCAGCCACTATGAGCCCGGCTCCGCACCGCCGCGCACCCCCAACTCCCCCGCCGCCGCCGCCTACCCGCGACTCCTTGGTGCTGACAGGCTCCGGCAGCCCGGCCTGACCTCAGCACGCACTAGGAAGGCGGAAGACGTATCTGCACGTAGGGCCCGGCCCATCGCCGCCATCAGGGGCGGGGAGAGGTGGGTGGGCAGGGGGCGGGCTCCGTGCCCATCGAGCTGAGGGAGGCTGCGCTGCGCTGGTTTTTTGGTGGAGGCGGGGGAAGAGGGAGGAAGTGGTAGCAGTGGGCGGTGGCTTCGGTGTCCGAGTTTTTCGCTCAGCATGACCTGCTGTTGGGGCCTGTCGTTGGCCCCTGGACGTGCAGCGGCACCGAGAGTCGCACGGGGAAATGAGCGACCCGAAGGGGCGGGGGGAGGTGGGAGGCACCTGCAGCCCTGTCTCTCTTCGCTTGGAGTTTAGGGCGCTTGGAGTTTAGGAGCACCTAGGAAGGTGTGTGGGGGTGGCCCTGCTTGGTCTGACCCTCCCACCTTCCCTTCTGCAGCCGTCTGGTGGTGGCCTCGGACTGGAGTCCTGCTGGAGTTGAGTTCTTCTGAAGGAGAGTTTCAAGGTCAGTGCTGTGCAGGGCTGGCGCTGCTAAGTCAAGATGATTTTGTGTCAGTACATTTCTTTATCTTTTTTTTTTTTTTTTTTTTTTTTTTTTTTTTTTTTTCACCTGAATCCCTAGACATGAGCTGCAGTAAGTCAGATGTGTGAATGTCTGAATGTGTGAAATGTGTGAATCATGCTGCCAAACTTGTGTGTTACTAGGGTACGTTTCTTTCTGACATGCCATGATTGTTACCAGTTAGTGTTGCTCCTGCTGTTTTTGTCTTTGTCTAGCTACCTAAGAGTAAACATCCATCACAGCAGCTTCTCTCAAACAATTTCTGCCCTGGTGTGTTTGTCTCACTTAAAACTTTTGTCCCCCTTCCACAGCTGATTTGACCTGGTTTTGGAGGGAGATTGAGATTAAGGGTCATGTCTTCAGGCTGGTCTTTCCGGTGCCTTGCCACAACAAAGGAGGTAAACAGACCAAGGGCCTATCCAGGTGAGAATTTGGGTAGTAGTGCTTCAGTTACGCATACTAGTCTGGGAAAGCAGGTTTTCATCATTTTTCTGACCTGCAGATTGGGAAGTCATTTTCAATTAAGAATGGAGTAGTTCTCGCACTTGTGTCTTTGAGAGGCCTCCACCGGTGAGAATTCAGACATAATAAAAACAACAGGGAGTTATTTTGTTGGTTGGTTGTTTTCTTTTTGGAATTAACATTTTTCATCACTTCAGTTCATTCCAAATTGTGAAAGGGATTTTCAGATCTATACTTTCTGTACAAAGCACCAACTCCTTGTTCCTTTATCAAGTGGTATACATACAGACATGGAACAACACCCTGTACAAGACCATTCCAGTTCTATTGGAAAACATGAACATGTTACTAATACCAACAGCAATGATCTGAACATGCTTCCTGAGCAGAAGGGTGTCCTGAAATAAGAACTCTGATGTAATCTCACTTTGAAGATCTAGAAGATCATTGCTATGCAGGGTAAGGCTGCTCTACACCCTTCAAAAAATGGAGTGAAGATACCAGGGTTCATCACATTTTGCACTGCTGCTTTTTATCTTTAGGCAGATGGTCCTCTTTAATCTTCTCATTTTATATTCAGAATGGGAGAGGGAAGAGGAAGCCCTTATGTACATGTAAGTACAAGTCGTCTGTCTAGTGCTCTGCTTATACTTCTGCACTCTGAAATCCAACAACAGAAGCATATCTTTAGTGCTTTAATTTTACCCGCCCTCTCCCCCCCCAAAAAATGATTTTCAAGAACTGAACAAAGTTGATTGTCTCCACAAGATAATTAAAAATGCACTGGATTTTCTCTGGTTTTATGGACAATTTTAACTTGGCTCTTCGTTGTGTACATCCTCTGTAGGATGTCTCTTTCGAATGTCTTGATTTTGTCCATCATCCGGAACCTTGCTCAAGGGGAGCCTGTCTGTATGCTTTGGTAACCTCCTGAAAGCACAGCTGTATGCCAACTACCTCTTTCCATGTTATGAACACGGAATTTAATTATAATTCTTTCCTGAGAGGACTTCCTGCAGCATTGCCCTCATTTGGTGTGGAAAGAAACATAACATCCTACTACATCCTGCTACAGAGAGGGACCTGGGTGTCATGGTGGATGACAAGTTGACCATGAGGCAGCAGTGCGCATGGCCTTGTGGCCAAGAAAGCCAATGGGATCCTGGAGTGCGTTAGGAAAAGTGTCTCCAGCAGGTCAAGGGAGGTGATCCTGCCCCTCTACTGAGCCCTGGTGAGGCCACACCTGGAGTACTGCGTCCAGTTCTGGGCTCCCCAGTACAAGAGGGATGTGGAGCTGCTGGAGAGAGTCCATCACAGGGCTACGAGGATGATCAGGGGCCTGGAACATCTTCCCTATGAGAAAGGCTGAGAGAGCTGGGCCTGTTCAGCCTGGAGAAGAGAAGGCTGAGAGAAGACCTGATCAGTGTTTATAGGTACCTCAAGGAAGGCAGGGAGTGAGGAGGATGGGGTCGGCCTCTTCTCAGTGGTGACCACTGATAGGACTAGAGGAAGCGGCCACACACTGAAACACCAAAAGTTCCACAGAAATCTAAGGAAAAATTTCTTAACAGTGAGGGTGCCAGAGCCCTGGCATAGGCTGCCCAGAGAGGTTGTGGAGTCTCCTTCTCTGGAGATCTTCCAAACCCACTTGGACACAGTCCTGTGCCATATGCTGTAGGTGACCCCGCGTGTGCATGGGGGTTGGACTAGATGATCTCTAGAGGTCCCTTCCCATCTTAAGCATTCTGTGATTCTGTGATCCTAGCTTTGCTAATTTGGGCAACCAGATTTTTTTTTTTTTTTCTGTTTTTACATTTTTAATGTTGTTCACTTGTTCGGCCATCTCTGTTCAGTTTGTTCACCATGTCTGGCCTTTGTTCTTGTTCCAGCCTAAGACCTTCCAGCCTAAGACCATCCTGGCCAGTTACCCAGGTTTTAACCTGGCTGGTACCACAGTCTTCCAGGGGGTTGCAAGACTCTCAGCAGTTGCTGTTTCCAGGAATGTTCTAGGTCTTTACGTAAATGAAGCCATGTCATCCATGACATGGATTTGCATTCCTTTAAAATTTCAAGGATCTGGGTTTTCAGAAATGCAGCAGCTCCCAAATCATGGGGCAAGAAGGCTAAGTACCCCCACAATCAGTCCAACAGCTGTCTCTCGTGGCAAAGATAGGGAACTACATTTTCTACATGGTCATGGAAGGCAGCCTGGGAGTAGGTGAACTACCAGTGCAGGGAAGCCTGTCCAGTATTTCAGAGGTCCTCGTCCTGTCAAATCTTAGCCATGTGTGAGGGTGAGAAAAGTGTGGAGACTGGATAGTCCCAAGAAAAGCTAACCCTGTATAATACCTAACACGAAAAATCACAGATAATCAGCAAGACAGACATAGATAAAGAAATGAGATGAATGTGTTTTTGCCTGCAGGGGATACCAGCCTCAGAGCTTGGACTAGCAAAAACTTGCAAAGAAAACAGCAGTCATGGATGTGCAGAGGCTGTTTTCCATTCCCACCTTGGAAGATATGTCTGCACCTGCAGGACGAATTGCTGAACTGACTAATCTCCATGTGGCTCCTTGGAGGAACATGGCTTCATCTTTTCAGAGCTTTAACTGGAGTTATGAGTTAATGGTTGGTTTTTGGCATGGTTTTGAGCAACACTTGAGGATGGGGTGGAAGCGCTGAACCAGATGACTTAAAACTTGGAGAAATAAATTCCTAAAATACTATTATCTGAATTGGACACATGCTTCTGGCCCTGTACTTCTTGCAGTAGAAGCACCAGGACAACTTAGAGAATGTGAGATCCTTATCTCACAATGAACAAATGAAGAGTTAGCCCTTGATATATGTTTATTACTTATTACTTAACTCATTAATTTCTGCTAAGTTTGCAAATTACTAATCATATCAATTTAAGTAATGCAGCTAAGGAGCAACTTCTCTGGAACTTATGTGACATTTGTTTCCTCTCATGCTTCTGCTTTCCTTATTTAGTAAATATTGCAGGAAATTTTGGCTACCTTTTTAATTAAAGAAGAAAAAGGAGCAAAGGAAATATCTTTCTGGATTAATAAACACTCTGCAGTGTTACCATATCTAACTCTACAATCATTCTACAAAAAAAAGCTAGTCCTACATTTTTGTTGCTGCTTAGTTCCTCCTGTTGAAATATCTACAACAAGACTTGGAGGAGGACAATATATCTGGTTATTACAGCTTTGGGCTGAGTCCAAAATCCAGTGCACTCAAGATGTTAATAACTATCACAAAGCAGAGAAATGTTCTCTTTCCTGGTGTACTTGTTTCTTGGTGACTAATGCTAGATATTTCAGACATCTCTAATGCACTTGAATTTCTTCCAAATGTGTGTACAACATCATAGTTAAGTAGTGATTCCAGACCAGCTTGTGACTCATGACTTATCAAAACTCTGATTGTTTTCCTTCTTGGGTATGCATGACTAAATATAATACTACTGGAAAGATAGGTATTTCTGCTCTCCAAAGTGACTTCCTATATCAACTAGTTTACTCCTGGACAGGAGGGAGTAATTATTCTGCAATTCTGTTTTGTCATATAAATTCAACAAATTCCCCCACATTGATGTATTGCAGGGAAGAAGGGCTTCTTCTAGCATGGGCCGTGCTTTTTCTTTTCTTGTATCTTACAGGCTATTCAAAGTCAGCTTTTGAAAAACTCAGAAAGCTGGAGTTAGGGTCCCAGATATTGATAAGCATCCCCCTTGACACCTCTTTCCAGCTTTACATGCATTTAAGCCTGGAAGTCTTACAGGCAACCTGGAATCACAGGAGACTTTTCCTACAATCACAGCCAGCCTCCAGGCAATTAATTAGGTCTGACCATGGTGCAGCTGCAACAGTACAGGGTTCTGCATTGGTAGGAAAACTTGGCTAGGCCCTTGGCTAAGCCTGTGAGGGTGAGTCATTAGCTGGCTAAGCTTTCCTCATCTGGGTAAAGGGGAGCTCAGCCTCTTGATGCAAGCTCTTCTCTCTGCTTTTTTACTGCAACATGCAATGACTATGGCATTCCTGATTCCTTCTGCTCTGAACAGGCCTGCTGTCTTCCACCTGAACCCCTTTTCCACCAGATCTGCTGTTGGCTCTCCAGTCTTCTTGGTACTATCTCCTGGAAACTATGGGACTCTCTGCACAGGAAGAAGTCAGGCACAGATAGTGGGGCTCAGAGAGGCTCCTTGAAGATACTCCACCTGGACATCCAGATTTATAGTAGCCCTACTTTGAGCAGGAGATTAGAACTCTGTTCAGAGAATTTTGCAGAACCTCTGGAAATAATTCTGAGCTTCAGTGAAGCTGCTCTTTCTGTGTGCTCTCAAACTGCTGTGCTTCAGTGCTGCAGGATAGATTCTGACCTGAAAAGCTCCGCCAGCACAACAGGATGATTTTGCAGATGATGTGCCTGTTGGCTCCCCTACTGAGATGTTCTCTGCATCCTAAACCCAAGGTAGTTAAACTACTTTACAGTGTCTTCTTGCACTTCTTATATGGTGCTTTGCATGTGACTGAACATCTTTTGTCAGTGCTTACCCAGTTTCCTAGATCTCCTGGAGACATCCTTCTTCCCTGACTGTAAGTAACCTATAAAAATTTAATACAGCATATTTTCCTACAGTATTTGATATGTCGGTATTCAGCCTCTCTTTCAGATAACTATTAGTGAACCTCAGTAGTCCTAGCATGAATCCCACAGGCATGCTGTTACTAACCTCTTTCTGAGTTAAGAACTGGCCATTTCTTCCTTCTATTCATTTCCAATCTCACAAACAGATTTTAATCCCCCACAGGTCTTTAACTGCTGAACTTTCGTTCTTAGAATTCATTTTCTTATATGAGAAATTGTATCAGAATGCTTTTGAAAAACTAAATACTATCCTCTGATTATTTTTGTCCATTATTTTAACACTTTCAGGGAACTCTAACAGTAGGGAGGCATGGCTTGACTTCCCAAATCTGATTACTGCATTCACCCCAGGGTTCTGTGCATATTTCCATTAAATGATTTAAATATACTTTAGCTGTTCCAAATCATAGCATTTACAAGACTTACCAGCATCCTTCACAGTCTGGTGTAATACAAAGCTGCCACATCAATTATACTGGAACAACTTCTGCAGTTAAGATTTAGATGAAACCATCTTGCAGCAGCATCCTGCATGCTCATGACAAGGATTGCTCAGTGCAGAATGCTGGGGAGAACTTCTTAGCTTCAACAATATTGTGCTAAAGAGGCCACTGTTTCTCATAATGTTTTGTAGAAAATTTGCAATTTATTTTTGCTTGATACGCTTATTCTTCTTTCCTAGTCATTATTCTGTCATGTTTTGCTTATTAGTATACTGGTTTTCCTGCACAAATCCATTAAAAATATTTTTGTTCACACCGTTCTGGGGTAAATAAATTGTAGTTTGTTTTCTTCCCTGCATCTGGCAGTATGTCTTTTCAATGACACATAGAGAAACAAGAGCTGAGAAAAAGTGGCTCAAAGTTGGCTAGTTTTCCTCCAGGCTTCAGTTCTGTGATAACACATCTGTGATTTATTTTGATATTTAAAAATGTTCCTACCTACCATTTGTAATAAATACTAGCCTACAATATGGCAATAATTTTTTTTTCCTCTTCACTATTCTTCCATAAGCTTCACCAACTCAGACTCATTAAAAAAAAAAAAAAAAAAGGCACAACCCTGCTCCCATCAACTGTTGGAACCTTCCCCTCCAAGTCCAGATGCCTGGCTCTGCAAAGGTTGAATGCTGGAGTAGACAAACCGTGACCTGATACCAAACTGGGTGGAGTAGCTGACACTTGAGAGGGCTGTGCTGCCATTCAGAGAGATCTAGACAGATTGGAGAGTTGGGCAGCGAGGAACCTCATGAGGTTCAACAAGGCCAAGTGCAGGGTTGTGCACCTAGGGAGGAATAACCCCAGGCACCAGTACAGATCAGGGGTTCAGCTGCTGGAAAGCAGCTCCGCAGAGAGGGATTTGGGAGTCCTGGATGCCAACAAATTAACCCAAATTAACCATGAGTCAGCAGTGCACCCTTGTGGCCAAGATGGCCAATGGAATCTTGGCCTGCATCAGGAGAAGTGTTGCCGGCAGGTCCAGGAAGGTGATCCTCCCCCGCTACTCAGCTCTGGTGAGGCTGCACCTGGAATGTTGTGTTAGTTCTGGACTGCCCAGTACAAGAGGGATGTGGAACAAGAGGGATGTGGAGAAGGTCCAGTGTAGAGCGACAAAGATGATTACGGGACTGGAGCATCTATGTTATGAGGAAGACGAAAAACACAGAAAAAGCAGAGTTGCTGAACGCCGCCTTTGCTTCGGTGTTTACCAGGGGCAGCCCTTTAGAGTCCAAGGCCCCAGGAACAAGTGAGGAAGCCTGGAGAGAGGAAGACCTGCCCTGGGTTGAGGAGGACTGGGTCAGACAGGACCTAAGGAAACTCGATACCCACACATCCATGGGCCGTGATGGGATGCACCCCAGAGTGCTGCAGGAGCTGGCAGATGTCATAGCTAAGCCATTCTCCATCATCTTTGAAAGGTCCTGGAGAATGAGGGAGGTGCCGGAGGACTGGAAGAAAACCATTGTCACACCAGTCTTCAAAAAAGGCAAGAAGGAGGACCCAGGCAACTACAGGCCAGTGAGCCTCACCTCCATCCCCGGAAAAGTGATGGAACAGCTCATCCTGGCAGTTGTCTCCAGTCACGTGAAGGACAAGAAGGTGCTCAGGAGTAGTAGGATTCACCAAGGGGAAATCCTGCTTGACTAACCTGATCGCCTTCTATGACGGAATGACTAGCTGGATGGAGGAGGGGAGAGCGGTGGATGTCATCTACCTTGATTTCAGCAAGGCTTTTGACACCGTCCCTCATGGCATCCTTCTGTGCAAGCTCCGGAAGTGTGGGATAGATGAGTGGACGGTGAGGTGGTTTAGGAATTGGTTAGATGACTGGGCTCAGAGGGTGGTTATCAGTGGCGCGGAGTCGAGTTGGAGGCCTGTGGTTAGCGGTGTCGCACACAGGTCAGTCCTCAGCCCAGTCCTGTGCAATTTATTCATCAATGAGCTGGATGAAGGCACAGAGAGCTCCCTCAGCAAGTTTGCCGTTGATATCAAACTGGGAGGAGTAGCGGACAGCCCAGAGGGCTGCGCTGCCATCCAAAGGGACCTGGACAGACTGGATAGCTGGGCAATGAGAAATCTTATGAAATTCAACAAAGACAAGTG
>VZSV01000248.1:526807-544271 GCA_013398735.1 Nothocercus julius | reverse complement strand
GGCCTGTTTAGCCTAGAGAAGAGAAGACTGGGAGGGGATATGATCAATATGTATAAGTACCTGAGGGGAGAATGTAGGTAGGATGGGACCAAACACTTGGTGGTGGCCAGTGATAGGACAAGGGGTAATGGGTGCAAGCCAAAACACACGAACTTCCATCTCCATGTGAGGAAGAACTTCTTTACTGTGACGGTGACAGAGCCCTGGAAGAGGCTGCCCAGAGAGGTTGTGGAGTCTCTTTCTCTGGAGATCTTCAAAATCCGCTTGGATGTGGCCCTCTGCCATGTGCTCTGGGTGAACATGTTCCTCTGCATGAGGAAAGGGGTTGTACTAGATGATCTCTAGAGATCCCTTCCAACCTCAACCATTCTGTGATTCTGTGAGCTCTAGTAAACTCTGTAGAATTCTGTATTCCATAAATGTGTTATAGAAGAATAGATTTAGCACTTTAATTATGCCTGCTTTATTTTTGTGGGTATCAGCTGGACCAACTTATTTAAAATGAATGCATTCTCCCTTAATCTATGTCTTGAGAGTTTATTGGTAGAGTCTTGCTGATCCACAAAGCAGATGACAGGGGTTGATCTGCAGAAGAAACAAGATGAGAATGCCAGCACACAGTGTTTTGCATATGGATTTTTCAAGAAAAAACTTTTTCTGAAATACAGGTTTTGAAATGTAGATAGATAACAGAATGTCATAAATTCAGCTGTGTGACCTAGAATGATGTTATATGGGAACTCAGAAATTACATTGCATAACTATTTTCACAGCTGGAATCATTCTAATTACCTGTAAGGTAATGAAGCGTGTTTCTCTCTGTCAGAAAACCTGTGACAGAGTGAAGGAGAATTAGTAGCAGAGAGAAGTTTTGTCTTTTGTGCAGCCAGGGGGGCAACGAATTTGCTTCAAGCTGCCCTCCAAACTGTAACACTGTACAAACTGTAGCAAGCCACACTAACTTAGAACCAGTCACATACAATCATGTTCCATCAAGTAAACTTTCCCAATGCTACAACCAAGGAACCTCAACCATTTCTGGGCACACAATATGGTAAATATATGGACAAGTTCCTTAGGTACTTCACACATAGATACTTAAGTCCCACCAGTGGACACACATGACCTTATTGGTCTCTTTTCTTAGACTGCTACTGCTTTCTTTCTAGACATTTAGAAGTGAGTTCTAATTTGTGAGTTATGTGTGAGCCTAAGACATCTCCAGATTTTAATCAATGTGCATTGATTATAGAGAATTCCTAGAGAATGATTTAGAGAACACGGATATTTAGAGAAATATTTCAAGCAGGTTTCACCACTACGCCTTGGCCACAGCCAAAAGTACTGCAGATTACATAGCAACACTCCCACTTAATGCACATGCCTAGAATTTAATTATCAGCAAAAACAAAACATGAGACTACTGAAATTAACTGGTTTGTTTTTGGTTTTGTTCCAAGCTGGACACACTGATGGAGCAAAAGAGAAAGGTTTTTTCTTTTCTTTTTTATTTTTTTTTTTTAATGTGTAGAGGTTTGAGAAATTAAATTTCAATAAATGTTCTGTACTATATTGCATTGCCCAAGTATGCTGTACCTCAACTCCTGTTACCTGGATCATAAAATGCTTGCAAAGAAAGAACAGTTAAGTTACGACTCCAAGACCATCCTTCTATAGGTGGCTTACAGGTATATATATACATGCAAAGGTACAGATGCAGCACACAGATGCCCTCAGAGGCCGTGTGCACTCAAGGAAGCTATGATGGGGCTGAGGACTTGGCTATTGATTGTCCTGCTGGTAAACCTGTGCTAGTTGATTTTAGTCGTTTTTCTCTTCCCTTTATTTATTGTTGTTGTTGTTATTGTTGCTTTCTCTAAGCCGAACTGGAGAAACGGGATACAGAAAAAAGCCATCAGTAAATGGAGGGACTGAGAGAAAGGAAGCTGTTTTAGTATGGTACAATGGACAACATAAAGACAAGAGGCTGAGAAAAGAAAAATGCTGCTGTGTCCTTTAAACAATATTACTGTTTTTTTTTTTTTTTTCTTGTACCCATAATAGCATATAATGCAATAATGGTTGTCTGTGCCTTTTTACTGGGTGGAAATAAATGTTAATTTTTTTTGTTTGTTTTACTCCTGTTTTTCAAGGATTCCAGTAGGGCTGATGTTAAGCAAGGATCTGGTCTTTAAAAAAAACAATTTCAATCCTAATCAAAGAAAGAGCAGGACATGCTCTTTGGGCTGTAACTCTTAGCCTTTGTAATTCATGTCTTCTCATATCTTTCTCAGCGTAACCTTGTTTCTGTTTAATCAGAAAGTCTGAGGACAGTTGTTCTCTCCTTCAGTTTACTTCTGTCACTTCCTTCTAGTAACATTAACTACATTTTTCCACTAGCAAGTAGTTCATGTTAAACTATTGCCAGCATGAATTTCATTCTGTTCTATGGCACTGTTCAGACCTGCTGGAGTGGGGAGTATCCTGCTCCATGCACAAGGGGCTTGGACGGGTGTAAAACAAAATTGAGATAATTCGGGCTTTGGAAGATATCAGAGTAACTGGGTATTTTGGGCCTGATATAAAAAAGGGTAAATGAAAGGGTAAATGGAAAAGGATATTTCTTCCAATCTCTTCAGTAAATCTGAGAGTTGTGTTTCTAAGCTGCCACTCCCACAGTAACAATGCAATGTGGGCCTCATCAAGAGATGTTTCCTTATTAACAAAGCTATTTATCCCATTAAAAAAAAAAAAAAAAAAAATAAGAAAGATGAGAACAGGGGGAATGGTCCTTAATTCCCGTTTTCAGAAGCCCCTGGGATTTCACTCTGGGATTTCAAATTATACCTTCCTGAACAGTTCTTTTATGCAAGAGGTCTTGGATTCAAAGCAGACACCAGGAATTGGTGACTTTACTATAATGTACATAGTTGCTACTCCTTTCTTAGATGCTGAGTTTTTTGTAAAAGAGCTCTGTGGTGAAACTGGAAAACTGTCTCTTACCATAGTCAGATCGTCAAAGGAGGACAGAAATGGAAGATTTCCTTGGAAACTGGGGATGAAACTTCATCCAAACCTAGACTGAGAAAAAGGCATGCAGATATACTCAGCCTGGCTGAGAGCAGATATACAATGATCAATATAGGATTCTAAGAGCTCTTCCTTCCCAAGGAAAATGTGAATGAAGGTATTGAAAATGATACTGCTGAAGGCTGTTTCAGTTCCCTGGAGCACACCACATGGACATGATCTCTCACAACAGTAGTTCATGTTTCTTCAGTACCATTAAAAGCAAAACCAGATGTTTTTAAATATATGTACTTTTTTACATGTAAGTGTCTACTAAAGTGTCAAAATATGTGCTAGAGAAATTTATTTCCACAAAAATTTTCAACTTTCTAAAAGAATTTTAGCTAATCTCATGCTACATACTCATCTCTGGATACCAAAATCTATTTCACAGAGAAAAATATGAACCATACCTAGCACACAAGGAGGCCACCACAATTTCTGGGATTATTGTAAGACATGCATACAGTCTATTCATTTGTGATAGCAAATCAGAAATCCTCAATTCATCCACACCTGGAGCGGACAGAACAGAAGCTCTGTAAATTACCAACAATTCAGAGAAGAAAATAAATGTTTTGTTCAGAAGAGATGCTTTATTGGTTGCAAACTACATATATCACTAAAATGTACTGGTAATCTTTTTACCAGCATTAATGTTCTTAAAATATTGGATATCAAAATGTTCTTATACTATCAAAATTTGGACACTCACAAGTCTGTGACTCTGGACGGGACCCCCTGTAGGGTTCTGAGAGAGTTGGCCTAAGTGCTTCTCAAGCTGCCCTCCATGATCTATCAGTGGTCCTGGTCAACAGCAGAGGTCCTTGAAAACTGGAGACTTGCCAGCATGATGCCCATCTACAAGAAGGGTCGGATGGATGATCCAGCGAACCACAGGCCTATCAGCCTGACCTCAGTATCAGGGAAAGTTATGGAGCAGATCATCTTGGGCTCACTGCATGTGTGCGACAGCCAGGGGAGCAGGCCCAGACAATATGGGCTCATGAAAGGCAGGTCCAGATTCACCAACCTGATCTCCTTCTATGACCAGGTGATCTGCCTAGTGAATGAAGGCAAGGCGGTGGATGTGCTCTACCTAGACTTCAGTAAGGCCTTTGACATAGTCTCCCACTGCCTTCTCCTGGAGAAGCTGGCAGCTCAAGGCTTAGACAGGTGTGCTCTTCATTGGGTGAAAAACTGGCTGGATGGCCAGACCCAGAGAGTGGTGGGGAATGGAGTGAAATCCAGCGGGCGACCAGTTATGAGCAGTGTTCCCCAGGGGTAAGTGTTGGGGCCGCTCTTCTTTAATATCTTTATCAATGACCTGGATGAGGGGATTGAGTGCACCCTCAGCAAATTTGCAGACAACACCAAGCTGCGAGGAAGAGGCGACCTGCTTGAGGGTAGGAAGGCTCTGCAGAGGCATCTGGACAGGCTGGATCGATGGACTGACACAACTATATGAGGTTCAACAAGGCCGAGTGCTGGGTCCTGCACTTGGGTCACAACAAGCCCACGCAGCACCAGAGGCTTGGGGCAGACTGGATGGAGAGCTGCCTGGCAGAAAAGGATTTGGGGATGCTGGTCGACACGAGCCAGCTCTGTGCCCAGGCGGCCAAGAAGGGCCTCCTGGCTGCTGTTAGGAACAGCGTAGCCAGCAGGAGCAGGGAAGTCATTGTCCCCTTGTGCTCAGCGCTGCTGAGGCCGCCCCTCGAATCCTGTGTTCAGTTTTGGGCCCCTCTCCACCAGAAGGACATGGAGGTTCTGGAGTGTGTCCAAAGGAGGGCAGCGAAGCTGGTGAAGGGGCTGCAGCACAGACCTTACGAGGAGCGGCTGAGGGAGCTGGGGTTCTTTAGTCCGGAGCAGAGGAGACTCAGGGGAGACCTTATCGCTCTCTACAGCTACCTGAAAGGAGGTTGTAGTGAGGCAGGGTACATCTCTTCTCCAGAATAACTACAGATACGACAAGAGGAAATGGCCTCAAGTTGCAGCAGGGGCGGTTCAGGTTAGATATTAGGGAGAATTTCTGTGCAGAAAGAGTGGTGAAACATTGCAACAGGCTGCGTAGGGAAGTGGTGGAATCACTGTCCCTGGCAGTGTTGAAAAAATGAGTAGATGAGACACTGAGGAACATGGTTTAGCAGGCATGGTGTTGAAGAGCTTAAGGCTGGACTTGATCTTAAAGGTCTTTTCCAATCATGATGATTTTATGATTCTATGAAATGGGAAAGAATTGATTGTCTGACTTTTTTCAAAAGGGCAGGTTAAATACATAAGAACTTACATATTTAAATAATAGATTTAATAGAATTTTGCCAATAGATTTTTGGACAAAAAGATAGCACAGAACTACAGAATCATGGAATAGGTAAGCTTGAAAGGGATCTCTAGAGGTCATCCAGTATAACCCTTTCTCATGCAGGGACACCCAGAGCACATGGCACAGGCTACAACCAAGCGGATTTTGAAGATTTCCAGAGAAGGAGATTCCACAACCTCTCTGGGCAGCCTCTTCCAGGGCTCTGTCACCGTCACAGTAAAGAAGTTCTTCCTCACATGGAGATGGAAGTTCGTGTGTTTTGGCTTGCACCCATTACCCCTTGTCCTATCACTGGCCACCACCAAGAAGAGTTTGGCCCCATCCTACCTACATTCTCCCCTCAGGTACTTATACATATTGATCATATCCCCTCCCAGTCTTCTCTAGGCTAAACAGGCCCAGCTCACTTAGTCTTTCCTCATAACATAGATGCTCCAGTCCCGTAATCATCTTTGTCGCTCTACACTGGACCTTCTCTAGAAGTTCCTCCTCTTGTGCTGGGCAGTCCAGAACTAACACAACATTCCAGGTGCAGCCTCATCAGAGCTGAGTAGCGGGGGAGGATCACCTTCCTGGACCTGCCGGCAACACTCCTGATGCAGGCCAAGATTCCATTGGCCATCTTGGCCACAAGGGTGCACTGCTGACTCATGGTTAACTTGTTATCAGCTCGAGTTCATCTTTATCACTACTTGGGGTATTGCAAGGTTTCATCCTGCAAAGGTATCAGAACTAAAAACATAAAAAGAGATTGCATATGTGGTCAGAAGGGACTGAGTGGCAGGAGAAAGTGGAATAGGTGGAAATGGTCTTAAACTAAGCACAAAGGGGAATGGGGAATGTTACATGGACAGGGCAATCAGTGTCATGCAGCCAAAGTCAGAAGGCATCCGGTGGGAGTATGGTAGTGGGGAAGTGAGTATAGGAGAGGACTGTAGAGGGTCCTCTTTCATCCCTACCAGGAAGCCTGTGGGCTCGATTACTTTCTTTAAATGCCTGTACACCAATGCACACAGCATGGGGAATAAACAGGAGGAACTGGAGATCTGTGTGCGGTCCCATCACGAGCTCGGCATCATGATCTCATTGGAATTACAGAGATATGGTGGGATAGCTCACACATTTGGAGTGCTGTCATGGAAGGCTATGTGCTTTTTAGGAAGGGTAGGCTGGGAAGGCGAGGTGGTGGAGTTGCTCTTTATGTGAGAGAGCAACTGGAATGCATGGAGCTCAACCTGTGGGTGGATGACGAGCAAGTTGAGAGCTGGTGGGTAAGGATTAGAGATCAGAGTAACGTGGGAGACACTGTGGTAGGCGTTTGCTACAGTCCACCTGATCAGGATGAGGAAGTTGATGAGGCCTTCTATAGTCAGCTGAAAGTAGCCTCATGGTCACAAGCCTGATTCTCATGGGGAACTTCAACGACCCTGACATCGCTGGAAAGACGACACAGCCAGGCACAAACAGTCCTCGAGGTTCCTGCAGTGCACTAATGATAACTTTATGATGCAGGTTGTGGAGGAGCCAATGAGGAGAGGTGGGCTACTGGACCTCGTGCTAACAAATAGAGAGGGGCTTGCTGAAGATGTGAAGGTAAGGGGTAGCCTCAGCTGCTGATTGTGAGCGGTTTGAGTTTTGTATCCAACAAGGAGGAAGTAGGGCTGTAAGTAGCCTTGCAATCCGGGACTTCAGGAGGGCCAACTTTGGCCTCTTTAGAGACCTCCTCGGAAGAATCCCATGGGCTAGAAGGAAGGGGGGCTCAAAAGAGCTGGTTGGTGTTCAAGCAGCACTTCCTCCACACTCAGGAGGAGTGCATCTCTTTGAGTAAGAAGTCAGGCAGGGGGGCAGGAGTCCTGTGTGGATGAGCAAGGAGCTGCTGGTGAAACTCAAACAGAAAAAGGCATTATACAGAAAGTGGGAAAAAGGACAGGCTCCTTGGGAGGAATACAGGAATGTTGTCAGGGAGTGCAGGGAGGCGACAAGGAAAGCTAAGGCACAATTGGAATTAAATCTGGCAAGGGATGTTAAAAATAACAAGAGGTTTTTTCAAATATATCAACGGCAAAAGGAAGACGAGGGAAAATGTGGGTCTGCTGGTGAAAGACACAGAAAAAGCAGAGTTACTGAATGCCTTCTTCACTTCAGTGCTTACCAAGGGCAGCCCTCTGGAATCCCAGACCCTAGAAATAAGAGAAGGTGCCTGGAGAGAGGAAGACTTGCCCTGGATAGAGGAAGATTGGGTCAGAGAGTACTTAGGGAAACTTGACACCCACAAATCCATGGGCCCTGATGGGATGCACCTGAGAGTGCTGTGTGAGCTGGCGGATGTTATTGCTAAGCCGCTCTCCATCATCTTCAAAAGGTCATGGAGAATGGGGGAGGTGCCAGAGGACTGGGAGAAAGCTGATGTCATGCTTGTCTTCAAAAGTGGCAAGAAGGAGGACCTAGGCATCTACAGGCCAGTAAGCCTCACCTCCAGCCCTGGAAAGGTGATGGAACTGCTCATCCTGGCTCTTGTCTCCAAACGTGGAGGATAAGAAGGTGCTCAGGCATAGTTAATATGGATTCACCAAGGGGAAATGATGCTCAACTAACCTGATATCCTTCTATGATGTGTGGAGGCCCACTTCAAGGATGAAGGATGCCTTTCTAGCGGATAGTCGACCTCAAGGAAGGCAGTAAGGAATGTCTTATCAGCAGATAAAAAACAGCAGGAAAAGGAGGAGGACTATGACCACCTGGAGAATGTCTTGTCAGCAGATAAGGATCAAGGCAAGGACAAGAAGACAAACACAGCCGCATGGCTGGCAAAGATGCTCATTGGTTGTAAGCTTCACAACACCTGTGTTAAAAGAGTATAAAAGAAGTTGGTTAGAAAATAAAGTTGTCTCACTCTGCATACCAGACTGAGTCTGTTTCTTCACAAAATGCGGCATGATGGAATGACCAGCTGGATAGACGAGGGGAGAGTACTGGAAGTGTGGGTTAGATGAGTGGACGGTGAGGTGGATTGGAATGGCTGGATGGCAGAGCCCAGAGGGTGGTTATCAGCGGTGCAGAGTCTAGTTGGAGGCCTGTGGTTAGTGGTGTCCCTCAGGGGTCAGTCCTCGGTCCAGTTCTGTTCAATTTATTCATCAATGACCTGTATGAAGGCACAGAGAGCTCCCTCAGCAAGTTTGCTGATGATACCAAACTGGGAGGAGTAGCTGACAGCACAGAGGGCTGCGCTGCCATCCAAAGGGACCTGGACAGACTGGACAACTAGGTAGTGGAAACTTTATGAAATTTAACAAGACCAAGTGCGAGCTGCTGCACCTGAGGAGGAATAACCTCAAAAACCAGTAGAGGCTGGGGACTGACCTGCTGGAGAGCAGCTCTGCAGAGAAAGACCTGGGCGTCGTGGTAGATTACAAGTTGACAATGAGGCAGCAGTGTGCCCTTGTGGCCAAGAAGGCCAATGGGATGCTGGGGTGCATTAGGAGGAGCATGTCCAGCAGGTCGATCCTGCCCCTCTACTGAGCCCTGGTGAGGCCACACCTGGAGTACTGTGTCCAGTTCTGGGCTCCCCAGTACAAGAGGGATGTGGAGCTGCTGGAGAGAGTCCAGTGCAGTGCTACAAGAATGATCAGAGGCCTGGAACATCTGCCCTGTGAGGAAAGGCTGAGAGAGCTGGGCCTGTTCAGCCTGGCGAAGAGAAGGCTGAGAGGAGACCTGATCAGTGTCTATAAGGACCTCAAGGGAGGCAGTGCGGAGGATGGGGGCCGACCTTTTTACAGTGGTGGCCACTGATAGAACTAGAGATAATGGCTGCAAACTGAAGCACGAAAAGTTCCACAGGAAGTTAAGGAAAAATTTCTTAACAGTGAGGGTGACAGAGCCCTGGCATAGGCTGCCCAGAGAGGTTGTGGAGTCTCCTTGTCTGGAGATCTTCCAAACCCGCTTGGACGCAGTCTTGAGCCACGTGCTCTAGGTGACCCTGTGTGTGCAGGGGGTATTGGACTAGATGATCTCTAGAGGTCCCTTCCAACCTTAATGATTCTATGATTCCAAGCCAGTAACTCATGACTTATTAATAGCCCATGTCTTCTTTTATCATGGACCAATAACTACTTAAAAAAAGTACTTCCATACACTTTTCAGGGTTAAGAGTGATTAAACCAAATTTTCCCTGTAATGCCACTTGAAGATCTCCAGTGCTTGGTATTTAGAATGAAAGAATAGACCGTCTATACAAGAACTAATAAGAGTAATGGAGCTGTTGTGCAGCAGCCTGATCAGTAAAATGGGGATTATTGGTAGAGTTCATGAGAGGATTCGTGAGAGAATCAGCTTCAAAGTCCAAGGGGGGCATGCAGAACTGATGCTCAATGTACTAAATATATGTGACATATATAGTTTAAACCCACATTGCTTTAGTCCTGCACTACTTCCATTCATACTGTCGTGGGATTCTTTCATTTAAATTCTGGCTAGACACTATGCATGCCTCATCAAGAGCTGTCTTCTATTCTGATTACATAGTCCAAAAGAAAAAAAAAAAATAGGGAGCCTGATTTTCAGGAGTGCAGTGTGGTTTCCTGGGGAAAAAACAAATCAAGAACACTTTGACCGTAAAGTCAAGAAAACTTTCTAGCTCGCTGAGATTAAACAGAGTTACTTCAGCATAATGTGGTTTATGGGAAAGGAGCCTATTTCAGCGGCTAAACAAAATATGTTTCTATTTTGGATGAATTGTTTCACTCCAGGCACAGGACAATAAACAGAGAGTCCAGTCTTACATAGTTTCTTACATAGCTTATACATATCATCAGGTATAAACTCTTCCTTGGCATGCACATACATACAAATATTCTGCTCATATATTCCAGCAAAAGGCATTTTGGTGCTTTGTAGGCTTGCCATCTAGAACGAAGGTATGTTGTGAACACATTTGCCTTATGACAGCCTCTGCTGGATGTCTGGCCTCTCCTGGCCAGCAAAGCTGCTAGTGTTTGTGTATAGCATGGGAGGGATTTCTGTATGCTATTACGACACCTTTTCTCCTTGCAGCCTCATAAAGGATACTCTAGACTTCTCATTGCTTCAGAGAGTTTTTTGCAAGGACTCAGTGTTCTCTGAGGCCACAGTGTGGTCTGCTCTTCAGTACACAAAGCAGAATGGTCTACACAGAAGCTTCTTCACCTTGCTATTTTCCTGAATGCAGTTACACTCAGGTTAAGTTTACTGTGCGCCCCCACTGGATATCCACAAAACATGTCTTCACTGGAGGACTGCCACCCTAAGAGTCAGTTCATCATCTAACAAAATTCAGGGCTCAGAAATCTTCGTCAAGTACATGAACGATGGTAAGGTTTGGAGGACCTTTTGGAGGAGGAACAGTAGCCAGTTCTTTATGTGCGCTGCTTGCAAGGCAAGCAAGAATCAGCCACCCACAGAGAAAACTTTGGACTATCCTCTGTGAGGCCCAGCCAAGGCTCACTCCGGAGGTAAGTAGGTCACCCAGGTTAGAATCTCCGACCTGTAACTTTACCTCTCCTACCTCTAGATGTTACACAGGTGATGTACCTATTCTCATTAGCATTGTAGAGTAAAGCCTAGGTTTCATCAAGTTGCAGATGAGATGTCAGTAATTTAGCCATGTGACACAAAAAAGAAATGTGAAGTCACTGCTGTTGCTCCAGCGTTACTGTAGTGGCAGCCATAATAGTAAAAGTTTGGGTAACAAAATCAGAAAAAAATAAAAAAAAATCTGTTTACTTAATCCATGACTTGGATTAGCAAGACCGCACTTCACCAAATGCAGAATGGGAGATACCCAATCTTTATGTTATGATTCTAGAGCTATGGCATGCCAGAACAGTAGATGTAAATGTTTGAGATCCCTGATAAGCATCTATAAATATCAGCTTTATACAAACTAAAAGTACTCATTAACTCAAAGAGTTTTGGTTTCTTTAAAGTCCACCTGTAACCACTCTGTCTCATTTCCTCTGCCATTTCCCTCAAGCAAATAAACACTAAATTATAGGGGTACATGTTCTTCTATGGTTTTGCACCTGAAGGTACTGTCAATGAGGAGATTATTCTCTGGAGTGCAAAATATTATTACATTTACACTAGTACCAGAACTATGGAGATACAAGCTGAGATAGTGAAAGAAACATAAATAAAATTTTCACTCTTTCTACATTTTACAGGGCTTTCCACTCATAAGAACAGTATAGAAAAATGGTAAGTTGTAGAAGAACTGTTCACTGAAACTTTTCAAAATACTGGGTTTCATTCTTTTATCACTACAATATCATTTTATACTTAAGACAATATTTTTTCCAAAAATGACACAGAACTCTAAAAACCCAAATGAAGGGGAGGGTTCTGTGAGATTAGAGCTCTTTTTAAAGGGTATTATTATAGTGTTCTTAGAAGAAAGACCTCCAGAAAAAAAAAAAAAAGTTATTTCATTGAAGCCTTGAAGCCTTTATAGAGCCATGATATTCTCCTTTGTGGGGCACCTTGCTGTGCATTGATTGCAATGCCCTATCCCTACAGTCTGTGGGTATTATAGCAATATAATAGTAAAGAAGCATATATAAAAAGACACATGAAATAACATTAGTTAAAGCAAACAAAAGCAAAACTACCACCCACATCACCCATAGTGGAGAAAGTCCTCAAATTCATATTTCCAGTTCCCTTTATTATCTGAGTTAGAAATTTGGCTTTACCCAGAAACTTTATTTTTTAAAGTAGCACAATACCTAAAAAGATGAAACTATGCAACTTACAAAATTCGTGCACAATAGGTAGAGGAGCAGATAGCTATGCTGCAGGCTTAGGAGTTATTATTAATTATAATACCTATCTACCTTGCACCATAGCATGGAAATCTGCTCATGAGGTGAGATTAAATGTGTTCACACAGACATGAACTCTAAACTTACAAAAATTTAAACTAAGCTGTGTTAATTTTCCAGTGGGCCTGGCTTGGAGTTCATACATGAATAGCTTTGTTCATGGGTTTTGGAGCCTGAGAGGTTTGGATTTGTCTTGGCATTTAAGACTAAAAAGGTTTTCTGAGACAGGAAAAATCCATACCAGCCCTTTCTGAACTGCCAAGCTGCAGAAGGTGGCAGACCATTCAGTAGAGAGGTATTCCTCACACAGCTGGAAGCTATCAAAGGTGTACTCAGCATCTGTGGTACTCCTGAGCAAGGGGTGAACTTCTGTTGTCTCCCTAGAATGTGATCTTTAGGAGACTCAGGACTGGGTGAAAGGTGAGAGACTACTCATCTCTGTACTGCATGGGCGAGGAGCAGGTACGCTGCCTATTTTGAATCCACTGCTAATATCAGAGGAGCAGGGCAGACAGAAAAGTGAGTGCCCTGGTTGGCTTCCTTAATCTCTGAGACAACTTTGAGTCATAGTCCTGGGGATACTTCCACTTAACCAAATCCTTCTTTTTTTTTTTTCCCTCCAAGATTACTTTGGTTATTCTGCTTTCCAATATTGGATCTCACAGGGTTACTTTTGGCTCTCTCCCTACATGTCACATCTGCAGCTTTGTTACTTATCTAAACTAAGCGCAGCTAACACCTGAAATTGGATCTGGCAGACTTTTCATGTATGTTCCTACGAAGCATAGGTTTTTTTTATTTCTACCAAATAAGAAGCAATTGACTTTTCTCTCTTTCGGTGTGGAAGGTTCTAATTCTGCAAATGGCTCACTGTAAAACAGCCATACGTCTCAACCAAGAGCTGTGGAGAGGCAGCTTGGCCTATTCTACTGTGAATCATCCTTCTGATGCTGAAATTACTTTCAGACTTACTCTGGACTAAAACCTATGGCTGCTATATTTTGGTGATGTGAGAGCTTGCTCACACAGGGAAATGTCACACTCATCTAAGCCAAGCAGGAGATAAGCTTTCTGACTGAGAGATGTCAGAGACATAGCACAAAGCTGAAGACTTGTATTGTGGAAAAGGAAACCTGGAGATGTGTCCCTATCCCAAATAAGCTTTTATGATGTGGAGCTGCTTGTACTGTATAACATGGGTCACATAGCCACCCAAACCCAGTCTGAAGCTACTGTGAGAAGGCAGAAAACAAGGACCAGGATACATCAGCCTGACTGTAGCAGACATCCTAATCAACAGAACAGAATTAAACAACAGAAATCCTATGATCTCTTCTCCAAGAGGAAATGGCCTCAAGTTGCAACAAGGGAAGTTCATGTTAGATATTTCTAGGAGGAAATATAGGAAAAGTTTCTACATGGAAAGAAGCATTGGAACAGGCTGCCCAAGGAAATGGTGAAGTCACTGTCCCTGGCAGTGTTCAAGAAACGTGTAGATGAGGCACTTAAGGACATGGTTTAGCAGGCATGGGGTTGATGGGTTTATGGTTGGCCTTAATGATCTTAAAGGTCTTTTCCAACCATAATGATTCTATGATTCTATATCTTTGTTTGCTAGAGTCAAGTCATGAACTTGGCCAATAGTATTTTGAAGAGGGTTAAGGGACTACTCATTCCCTAAGGGAAACACATTTCAGTCAAGACTCAAACTTATTTTTTTTTCTTTTTGTCCAGGCTGCAGCATTGAGCGGCTCCAGAGGTCCTGCCCAAACCATAGAATCATAGAATCATAGAATGCTTAAGGTTGGAAGGGACCTCTAGAGATCATCTAGTCCAACCCCCATGCTCACGCGGGGTCACTTAGAGCATGTGGCACAGGACTGCGTCCAAGTGGGGTTGGAAGATCGCCAGAGAAGGAGACTCCACAACCTCTCTGGGCAGCCTCTTCCAGGGCTCTGGCACCCTCACTGTTAAGAAATTTTTCCTTAGATTCCTGTGGAACTTTTGGTGCTTCAGTGTGTGGCTGTTTCCTCTAGTCCTGTCAGTGGCCACCACCGAGAAGAGGCCGGCCCCATCCTCCTCACTGCCTCCCTTGAGGTACTTATAGACACTAATGATGTCTCCTCTCAGCTTTCGCTTCTCCAGGCTGAACAGGCCCAACTCTCTCAGCCTTTCCTCATAGGGCAGATGTTCCAGGCCCCGGATCATCCTCATAGCCCTGCACTGGACTCTCTCCAGCAGCTCCACATCCCTCTTGTACTGGGGAGCCCAGAACTGGACACAGTACTCCGGGTGTGGCCTCACCAGGGCTCAGTAGAGGGGCAGGATCACCTCCCTTGACTTGCTGGAAATGCTCTTCCTAATGCACCCCAGGATTCCATTGACCTTCTTGGCCACGAGGGCGCACTGCTGCCTCATGGTCAACTTGTCATCCACCATGACACCCAGGTCCCTCTCTGCAGTGCTGCTCTCCATAAGGTCGGTCTTCAGCCTGTACTGGTGACTGGGGTTATTTTTCCCCAAGTGCAGGACCTTGCACTTGTCTTGGTTGAATTCCATAAGATTTCTCATTGCCCAGCTATCCAGTCTGTCCAGGTCCCTCTGGAAGGCAGCGCAGCCCTCTGGGCTATCAGCTACTCCTCCCAGTTTGGTATCATCAGCAAACTTGCTGAGGGAGACTCCATCCCTTCATCCAGAATATCCAGATATCCAGTCCTGCAAATTTATAACCAATAGTGGATGCTTTTGTCAAACTTGTGTTGAGTGATTTCTATAGCCAGCTGAAACTATGAGGTGGAAGGCTCACTGGATGTATCTCACTTCCACAAAGACCTCTGTTAATGAGATAGGTTCTCCTGAGGCTCTCTTTAGAATCTGTTACAAAACAGAATCTGGACTAGACCCCCAGGCTGGATGAAGCAAGGCAGTTCTTTCACAGAAATTTCAAAAGAGGAATCTGGCCTATCTGCAATTCAATGTATGGGAATGTCACACTCAAGCCCATACTCGGTACGTCCACAACTTCTTTTTCTGACACTTCAGCCTCTCTGCTGTGTCTTCATATTATTAAGCCAGACACAGTGTCATGTAAATTCAATACACTGACCATGGTGGTCTTGGGAAGAACATGTTGCCCAGAGATGCTGGAGAGTCTTCTTCTCTGGAGAAACTCCATATGGGCCTGTACACAGTCCTGTGCAACCTGCCCTAGGGGACTCTATTTGCATGGGGTGTGTGAGGGGTGTGTGTGTGTGGACTAGATGATCCTTGAAGGTTACTTGCAACCTCACTCCTTTGGTGAATGTGCAGTTGTATGAAAAGTCCCTGCCAGAGCAGTGCGAAGATCGCAGTTGAAGAGGGCCAGCAGACAAGTCGAGGGGACACTGATGTCAAGTGCTCTTGGGCACAATGACTGCTGCATGTAGGCGCATGTTGACCAGGGCAAACCCTGAAGAAGCCAAGGCCTTCTCTCCCTTTTGCCCCTTGGAGAACAAAGGCTGTGGTGAAGTCAGTCAGTTTGTGCTTGGAGCTGGCCATATCCAGCCCTTCGCATCATTCTTGGCTCTCAGCCAGGCCCAGCAGAACACACAGAGGGGTGTCCTCAGCAAAAAACATGGCTCATGCTCAGACCCAAGGCTGTGAGGGCAGCATTGCCGGCCAGGCTCCAGGGAAGCCTGCGCAGGTGGCCCATGGCTGCCCCTGCCCGTACCCTGGGAGCTTGCCCAGCACCAGCAAGCCTGTGCTGCCCTGAGGGGACCTGTGTGCGTGACAGCAGCAGTCTTTGTGACCTCCCTTTGTGACAGACAGCGCACACACAACGCTGCTGGGCACCCACTTGCCTGTGCGGCCTCGGCCTGCAGCGTCCAGCAGGACAATGCCAGGAGAAGCTGGAAGCGTGCAAGCTGGCGCAGAAGCAGCCTGAACGCATCCAGTGCTTTCCCTGCCATGCCCAGGTCCCCTGCAGGGCCCAGACCTTTTACCTGCAAGGTCCCATCTTGGAGGCAGGCGAGAGAGACAGCTCTGGGGCTGGCCATCCAGCACAGCTCACTTCTTCCCGCAGTGTGCCAGGCAGGCACCCTCAGCCCTGCAGCCTCTCCATGCCAGCTGTGCAAAGAGAGCACACAGCCTGCTGCCAGGCTTCCCCCACAGCCACCCCATCCTTCAGCGCCTTTCCTCTTCCCCAAAGCATGGCAGAGGCACCTCCTGGCTGCTCCAGGCTGCTCCTGCAGGAGCACAGAGGCCCCTCTGTGGCTCAGGATCAAGAGGACGAGGACAGAGGTGCCAGGCAGAGCAGGTCTCTGCGAGCGCCCTCTGAGATTTTCCCCCTTGAGGTGCTGCAGACAGGCCTGGGGTGCTTAGGTGGCTCTGCTTGGCCATGGCCCACAGCCTCTCCAGCAGCCTAGAGTCTGGAACAATGAGAAGGGAGCTGGGGGCACAGTGGGACCTTCAAGATGGGGCTCGGGCATTGGAGGGAGGAAGGGAGGCCAGAGGAGGGGAGGGGAGGGCAGTTCAATCTGTGGGGATGGCTGTGATGGCCCTGCTTCCCTCCTCCATCTCAGGCCGTCCTCTCTCCATAGCAGCAGGCCTGTGGCCACAGGAGACTCAAGGGGTTGCTCAAATCTCTGCTGAGCCCCTATAGCCCCTACAGCTCTCCCTTCTCTCCTTCTTGCCTCCATGCAGGTTCTTGTGCCTGCAGACATGTGAGTCTGCCAGGAGAGGAGAAGGCACTTCTGGAGTCCACACAGGCTTCTCCCAGAGGCACAGAGAAGGTACTTACAGATGCTGCGATCACCTCTCCCCAGCTCCTGTGGTGCTCACACAGGACTTCTTGAAGGGCTGCTGTGTGAGAAGAGCTGCCCTGCTCCAGGCATCCCACACCATCACGGCATCACTTCCACTCCCCACTCCCTGTCCCCTTTGCTTTCCCACCTTCATCCTTTCTTCCCCTTCCTTAAGGCTGCACCAAATGCAAGAGCTGTGCAGCTCTGAGGCCTCCCCTGCTGCACCACAAGGCCACAGCTGTCCTCGCTTGCCCTCAGGCAGGAGGAACTCAAGGCAGTGCCCTCTGGCTAAGGGGCACCCGAAAGGAGTGCCACAACGGGCTCTTCTCCTTGCAGACCCTGAGTGCCCTGGACGAGGTGCTACAGCTGGTGGTGGTTGATTGGCCCACCTCCAGCCTCCTGGAGCTGCAGAATTTCTTGCATTTGCAAAGAGTGCA
>VZSV01000248.1:496822-519649 GCA_013398735.1 Nothocercus julius | reverse complement strand
TGTGCCCTGTTCCAGGGAAAGATTTCTGGGGTGCAGGAAGAGGTCAAGGGCATTGGAGGGCACTGCTGAGCATCAAGTTGCAGCTGATCCCTCTGCCCCATGAGCTCCCTCCTCAGCAGGAGAAGAGCTGGGCAGGGCTAGTACAGCTTGGAAGGTAAGACTGGGGGGCTGCCTCTGCAGAGAGATGCCTAATGTTGCTGCTCCCTTTCTTTATGTGGCAGCCCTTCAGCCCTTGGAGGATGACATCCAGCCCTCCCTGTGTTCCCTGGCCACTCAGACCAGCCTCCTCCTGAGAGCTCCAAGCAAACGCTCACCATCCACATGGAACTGGCTGCCTCTCTGCTGCTGGCTCCGGAGAGCACGGGAGAGCTGAAACGACCTCTCCTTGAGGAGAACGAAGGCCCCAGGCCCTCAGTGCCCTTGCGCTGACAACCAGCTGAGTGGACCCAATAGTCTGGCTCATTCTGGCTGGCTGCTGCAATGTCCCCCGCAGGCTGGATGCTTTGCTTTCTTTTTTTTTCTTTATTTTTTTTCTTCTTCTTTTCCATTTTTTGTTTTTCCTTTATCTTTTTCATGTTTTTTGTTTCTTTTGCTTTTCTGCTTTTCCTTTTCCTTTTTTTCCTTTTTTTCTCTCCTTTTCTCTCCTTTTACATTTAACTTTTTTTCACTTTTAACTTTAATATTTCCTTTTTCTTTTCAACACTTCTTTTTCCTTTTCTTTTCCTTTTTCCTTCACCTTTTTTTCTTCCTATTTATTTTCCATCTGTTCCCTTTCTTTTTCCCTTATTTTCTTCTTTTTTGCTTTTTCCTTTCTACCTCCCTTTGCTCGCTTAGTTCCTGCAAGTGTGGTTCTTTGGAGGATAAGTAGGCAGAAAAGCAAAATGTAGGACATCTTTGGGCCAAAGAGCATTCCTCAAGGCAGCAGGGACCTCAGCTCTGCTGAACACTAAGGCGCTCCTCTTCTGAACGCATGCACTCAGGCAATGGCAAGAGAGGACAAAGCTGATCCTCAGGAGAGCACACCTCACTCCGTACATGGGAAGGGAGCTTCCAAGGCCGTGCCTGAAAAAGAACCTTCTCACTAGCGTGTCTTTTGTAGCAATGTGTATCCGTTGCACACGCAGGCAATAGAAGGACTTGCTCAGGTAGGGAGATGGGAGGCAGTGTGTGCTGCATGACAAAATGGCACAAGCAAGGAAGGGGACAAGGAGGCTGTTGGTAGATGAGCTCTAAGGCAGCACTTGCAAGCCCACCGGGAGTCACGCAGCCAACAATGACCGGCTGCACGTGTGGAAGCGCCTGTGTCAGTCCCGCTGGCCCCATCCTTCCCTAAAAAGAGCCTTTCCAGAAGAACTTCGGGACAATGGCAAGTCTACAATACCTTTTATGTGTATTTCTCCTGGGAGCTTGGGTACCTGCTAGGGTTTCCCAGAGCACTAATGCAACTAATCTTCCCTTTTAATTTCTAAGAGTCTTGTAATATAACGAGGTACTTGATCAGAAGGGACCCTGGGAATACCCTTCTGGTACTCCAAATTTTGTTAGAATGCCTTAAGCAACAACCCTTTAACCACCTCCTTTGCCTTTTGGTGTGACAAGGAAAGGCCCCAGGGCAGCCTGAAAATGTGTCAACTGAAAGACTTATATCCGCCATGCTTTTCCTCCTCTGCTTGGTACTCATGAGGCCACACCTCCAATACTGTGTTCACTTTTGAGCTCCTCATTCTAAGACACACCTGGAGGCGCTGCAGCGTGTCCAAAGAAAAGCAACGAAGCTGGGGAAGGATCTGGAGGACAGGCGTTAAGGAAGAGCCGCTGAGGGAGCTGGGGTTCTTTAGTCTAGAGAAGAGGCTCTCTACAACTACCTGAGAGGAGGTCACAGTGACGTGGGGGTCGATTTCCTCTGCTTCAGCGACCACCACCTCTTTTTCTGCATACGTGACACATTGATTTTTATGGTTCTTTCTGCAAACAAAGTGCCTATGGCTGTGGACAATGTGGCTCTTTCTGCAGCTTCATCCACTTTCCTAATTCCTCTGCTTATCTTGGCTTGTCCACCTTGCTATGCCTTTGTGCCGGATGGGCTTGGGATTCGGCAATAAGGACACATTTAACAGAGTGACTTATTAACACCGACGCCTTTAATTAAGCAACATAGATACAAGTACAAACAAACACAAAATAGTTACTTACTGAACTATACTTGCCAGCAGGACTATGAAACCACGCATCTCTCCAAGATAGCGGACGGAAGGGGCTGGCTGGCTCTCAATCATAGCGGGCGTCCCCGCGGGAGACATTGGTGGCCGCGATGTTGAAAGTCTCCGTCCCACCTGAGTCAGCCCCCTCGTTTTATTCCTGGGGCGTCCTGTCACGTAAGGCCAGTACGTGCCAGGAAGCCACCCAGAGGCGGGCAAATCTCCGCCTTTCTGTTATACAATCCTTCTAAGACTGCGCGTGCGCACATTCCAGAAGGGGGTCTCGTTCCTCAATTTGGTGGTCCCGCCTTCCTCATCTTTCTCATCCTCACCGTGACTTTGGCCTTCAACCTTACTTAGACAGTGGTTTGTAGTTAGGCTGGCAGCAAACCAGCCTGAACAGCAATTCTTGTTTCTTCTAAGCTAACGACTTCTTTGTTCGTTTAGATAACATGTAACTACTATGAGCTCTCCGTGCTTCTTCAGACATCTGGGCATTACAAGTTTCTTTTGTTAGTGGCCTCTGCTGAGCGTTATCAAAATTAAGTATTTCTCCCTCCAAGGCCTGAATTCTGTTTTCCCCAATAATTATTTATGACTCTACAGATCATAAAAATTTCTATCTCCAGTACAGCCTTGCAGTGCATCACTGCAATCTCATTACGTTTGCTAACATTCTCAAGAGGCAGCCAGCAGGAATCTCTCTAATTTATGATGTTCCCTTCCGAAGATAATAATCCCCTTTTCTTTCAAATTGCCCCAAGGGCATGTATTACAATTTTATATTTTATATTTCAAGTCTGTAGAGATATTAGTCCACTTTCCTTCTGATAACTCCAGGGCCTGTGTGAAAGCAATCAGGTCAGCTTTCTGAACTGCGGTATTTACTGTCAATACTTTTGTCTTTCTTCTTCCAGGGTGACAATCACACAACTGGCCTTCTCCTTTTTCCTCAAAACTGCTTCCATCAGTCTATAACAGCTTCCCAGTCTGCATTTTGTAAAGCAGGATCTCTTCCGTCTGAACAACTGGAGGACACCTCTTCAAGAGTTTGTCATGTGCACCCTTAGAAGGGACTGTTAGGCTTCTTACCTGGACATTGCTCCAGGTCTTTTGCCATTACCAAAGAGCAGAGCTATGCTTAAACCCTTCGGGAAATATGGTCCAGCACAGCCGCATTTTGGGCCCTGTTGTGGAGCATTCCAATTCAAAAGGGAACAGCTTCTGACTTTGTTCTTCCCATAGGATACAAATGAAAGTGTCTCTTAAATCCAGTACTGCAAAAGAGAGGTTTTACATGAGTTGTGTTGTTAAGAGTGTAAGGCTTAGGTATGAATGGATACACTGCAATTGCTCTTTGAATGAGATGCCTTAGCACTCATCCTGGGATTGTCTTTGTCTTACCAGCTTTGCTACTGCCTTTAATTCCACTCTTCCTGGTGGAATACCACTGGCCACAGGCCTCCAACTAGACTCACCCTGCTTATCCCAACCCTCGACAGTTCGCCATCCACCCACTGGCCATTCATCTAAAGCACACTTCCTGACCTTCCCAGCTTCCCTAGGAGGCTATTACGGGAGGCGATGCGAGTGTGAGGCTTCCTTAAAGGTTCTGCTTTTACATGTCCATATTCCTGCCTGCTTTTATGACTTTCAGCTCATCACTCCACTCAGCAGCAGCTTCTCAACATGCAGGTGGATCTCCTGCTTCGTCTCATTTGGCTTTATCTAGTACAAGGCCAGGGAGCATGCGAGACCTCTTCCCCTCCATGGGTCAGCAGGATTGCAGGTCGCCCATCCTCCAGCTGCTCCAAAGACCCCTTCCTGGAGAGGGGCCCCGCACAGACCCATGCATGTGAAGCTGAGGACGAACAAGCCGGACAATGAAAGTGTTGAGGGAGGGCATTACCTGCGCAGAGAATAAAGATGTTACTTCTAAGGGCCCTTGTGCCCAACTCACGCGGCAGATGAGCACCTTTAATTGCCACGGGGGCACTGGACACGCCTGGGCTCTCGAGGTGTAGTGCAGGGAGTTAAGGTGCCTCCCAGCACTTGTCCTCACACCTGTGCTGCTGAGTTCGCTAGCCATCCCTCTCTTTAGCTGTCAGTGGAGGGAAGAGTGCTCTGCCTCAGAGTTCACCTCAAGCATTTCCATGGCAGAAGCCCAATGCCTGCTGTAAATTCCACGTGCGATGATCCCTGAGGTTGCTTGGCAGTCGCCCAGAGCCCTGTGGGCACCTCTTGGTGCAGCCTCATCCCAGCAGCTCGGCTCTGCCTCGCAGGGGCACTGTGGCATGCTCCAAGCAAGCTTTGTGAGCAGTGAGATACTCCTGTGGGCTCATGGAGTCGGGTGGCAGCAGCTGCGCTGCTTGCTTTTGGAAGGTTTTTCTTGCGGAAGGGCAACAGGCGGAGATCTCAGGCACTGGGGAGATCTCCTGCCCCATCTGCCCTTGGCTTTATTGTCTTTCCCTGAAGGCTGGGAATTGCTCTCCCTTAGAAAGCCAACTTTTCAGCACAGTGATTGATACCGCTGCAGCAGCTCCAGGTCCCTGCTGCCCAGCGCATATATGTGCCCGCTCTCCCCTCTGCAGCCCCACCAACCCATGTCATGGGCATGAGTGCAGGGGCCACACGAAGGCTGCTCTCAGCCACAGGCAACGGTGCCTCCAAGGTGCCCGGCAGCAGAAGAGAAGGAGCCCAGCACTACCTCAGAGGCTCCCAGGCCACCACCAACGCACACGGGCTCTGCTGAGGACATGCACACCTCACAGTTGCCCACAGCTGCCCTATGGGCCCAGTGGGCTTTCAAGGAACATGTCTCAACCATGGAAAAACAACCTTTCTAGAGGAAATCAGGCTCGAAGGGCAGTAGAGAAGCAAGGAAGAAAGAACAAGGTGCTCAAGAATGCTTGTGGAGGCCCAAGCACAATGTTAAGTGGAACTCAGTTGTGGGTGCAGGCACCCACCAGCATCGTCATGGGGCTGCATGAGGAGACCTCATGGCCACCCTGCAAGCCCGAGCCCATGCACTACTCTCTGCTGCCATCAGTGCCATCAGTGTGAGGTGGGTTCAGCACACAAACACCCTTCTTCACTGCATCCCCCCTCTCCTCTGCCGCTGCCCTCTTTCCCCTCCCCGCCGCGCCATTGGGACATCTCAGAGGGGCAGTTATCGCCATGGGAACACAGATGCTTCCCAGGGCTCTGTCCCACTCTTGCCCCGCGCATGGCCAGGCAGCAGCAAGGCCAGCTGTGGAGCAGGGCCACACAGCATCAGGGGCCACCAATGGTGCCCACGCGATGCAGGGGAGCTGTGGGGATACAGGCCAGTCTGCGCGATGGCTCAGAAGGGAGGCCCCAAATCCACTGCACGCCTCATGGCGCTCAGACCACTGACATTTCCCTTTTCGTTCCTCCACTTTCAACTCGGCCCCCTGCCTGCAAAGGCAAAAGGGGCTGCCTGTGGCAGGGAGGGAGGGAGGCAGGGAGGCTGCTGCAGGCAGACTGAGCAGTGCCTCTTCCGTGTCCCACTGCTACCGCGCATGGAGATACAAAAAGACTCCTGGGCCAGAGAGCCCTGCTCTTAGGGCTGTAAATGCCAATGGCTCCTTTTCTCTTACAGCCTCTGGAGGCAAAGTCATGGAGAGCTGGACAGTGGGAGAGCTCCGCCTGCAGTAGGCAGGTAGTGCGCGGAGAGGAAGAATCTTCATGGGGCTGGAGCAGCCCCCAAATTGGCGACTGACAGTACACATTCCAGCTGACAATCTAGGGGCTTGCAGAGCCCTGGGAGGGCAGTGATTAATGCACCATGTTCTCAGATTGCTCATAAACTTCCAAAGAGAAGTTTTCTCTGCCTCAGGTCTGGAATGTCACACTCCTTGCTCAGGCTGCAACAGGGGCCCTCACATCTGCTGCTCATTCCCAGGAGAAGGGCACAGTTCTTCCTGCCCAGCTCCCCCCCAGCAGCCTCCAGCTCCTGCTTTTCCTTCTTTGGCAAGGGGAAGGCCCAGTCAAGGCTCCAGTGCAGGGCACAGGAGGCCCAAAGCAAGCCTTGGGCAGGAGTAGCCCCAACGCAGTGCATCAGCTCTGCCCCATGCCTGCCAGCCACTGAAGCAGCTCCTTGCACCGGCCCCTCTCCTGCTGGCTGCACTCCAGGTGCTCCCACAGCAGCCTGAGCTCCGCCAGCAGCCCTGCTGCCTCCT
The DNA here is from genome assembly GCA_013398735.1 of Nothocercus julius. Taxonomy (NCBI): domain Eukaryota; kingdom Metazoa; phylum Chordata; class Aves; order Tinamiformes; family Tinamidae; genus Nothocercus; species Nothocercus julius. Next base: position 513,249 of record VZSV01000248.1, on the reverse strand, counting down.
CCACCGCTCTCCTGCACCTCTGTGGCCTGCAGCAGAGGGGGGCACCATCATAGTCGCCCTGGACAGCAGGCCCTCCCTGCCACCCACCTGCCTGCCTTTACACTCAACATCCGCACATCTGGCCAGCCTGTGTGGCGCCTGCACACAGCGACATCAGCGTCCCCCCGGCTGGCCCCCTGCTCTGTCAGCCCCACGTTCATTCCCTGAAGCTCCAGGTATTCCTCCTGCCGCATCTCCAGGAGGTTCAGAAGCCTCCGTTTCGATTCTTCGCAAGCTGCAGGGCCCTCTTCAGAATGGACACAGTGATGGCTTGAGCCTCCCATGGTGGCTGCTCTGGCAGTGCTCCGTAAGCACTGGCCTGGGCTGCCCTGTGACTTCAGGCAGGCAGAGGCCTTGCCCAAGGCATGGCAGGCTCGTTGTCTGCCACGGGCACAGGAGCTTGCGTGGTGCAGAGCGCGCCAGCAAGCAGATTTTTCAAAGCCCTGCGGTTGCATCCGGGGGCTGGTGGAGTCCGGCCCTCAAGCCTTGCGTGCCTCAGGGAGCAGCAGCCATTCTGCGCGGGAGAAGGCAAGAAGAGCAGTCAGGCCCATCTCCTAGAAGCACCATGCCCACTCCACCAAGATCAGGAGAAGGCAGATGCACCGTATGAAGGAAAGACTGGCTTCTGCATGGTGAAAGCAACGACCTCCATTTACAGTTAAGCACAACTTATATAGCTTCCGACCCCGGAGACAGCCCCCGCCCTGCCCAGCAGCACGGGAAGCTCAGCAACCCAATCAACCAATCAACTTGACGATCATGCGCTGACAATGCGGGAGGCCGTCCAATGAGCTTCTTGATCACGTGCTGGACATGTGGCTACAGCTCCCCACCTCTCCTGCTCAGCCCGCCATCTGCCGAGCAGAGTTTGTTGCTGACCTTAGGCAGAGCTCCACAGGCAATGGCCTGGCGCAGGCCAAACATTACTACAACCGACCCGAGGAGAATGGGCAAAGAACTTAACCTGCAGAGCTTTAAATATACAGGGGATTTTCCATTGGGAGTCCCTCTGAGGAGGCCTCCAGCTACAGCTGGAATACCAAGAAGATCATCTTACAAAGAAGCATGTCATATCTTTGGAATAAGCAGAAAGTTAGAGGTGAACCCAGTTAAGGACCATGACCTGAAGATTTTCCCTAACACTTTCCCCCTTTTCCTTCCACCTACTTTCTCTGGCTTGTCACTCTCTGAGTGCTCTCCCTTGCTTCAGCAGTGCTCTTTGCAAGGTTGTTGAGAGTCGTCACACATGCGGAGCACAAAAACTGTTCAGAATGGCAGGTGTTGTGAGAGAGGCAGACTTGAGCTCTTGTGGCAGAGGGCTGATTCCTGGGCCTTCTCTCTTGGGCAGAGCTGCCTCAACAGATGCCCTTCCAGCAGTGCCCTTCCACCAGCCAACTTGACTCTCTCTGGCTGCCAGAGAGCAGCAAGGTGCTGTCCCTGCGTTTTGTTCTTTTCCTTGAAATCTCTCTTTTGCAGAAGTGACTTCTTCTTGGTAATTCCTTTGTTGAGGCACACCCCTAAGGCATTTCAGAAACAAGCTTTAAATGTTTCTTTATAATACATCATCCTGGAAAACCCAACAGCCCTTGCAAGTTACTTGTGCTTATAAATGAAGCCACTCTTAGCAGACAACTGTTGTCCTTTCCTTGTGGAGAAGTCTGGCATAGGTCTTCTCTTTTGGACTCTGCAGCACTGTACATTTGAGCACAGAAAAGCGCTACACCAATTTCAGGGTCTTTATGCATTTGATGGTATGCTCAGTAGGTGAGAGTTGGGAAAGAAGAACTGGACCGATAGCCATATTCTATCTGGTTTCTAAAGTGAGAGCTCATGTTGTATCCATAAAAGTGGAGATCCACCTGTTTCTTGTGTTTTATCTTCAGGTCCACAAAGTAAACTGGTAAGTGCCTTTAAGAAATGGAAGTGAGGGAAAGAGAAAGACAAAAAAAATTGTGAGAATTTACTGAAGGTCTTTGCCACCAATAGTGATTTTATGTTTCTCTGCGGATTATCAACAGGCGGATGGACAGATGTTTCTACAATCTACCTGCCAAGGGGAGAAAGGAGAGACTCTGTGGGCTGAACAACAGCCTCCACTACATTGACAGCCTCAGGTGACCAACACTGTATGGAGGAGTGCGCAGCTGTTTCCCTGAGGCACACAAAAGAAAGCGCCTAGGAGTGCTGCCTCCTTTGCTTGGCCATGTATACCCCCATGGTTGGCCCCAGTGCTTTTCCCTTGGCACACCTTCCCTTACCTTCCAAGCCCCATCCCTCCTCTCCCATATACCACTTCATTCCAGCGCCAGCAATGCTGAAGCAGGGCCACAGTGCCACAGCCTTTTCCTACATGGCCTCTTTCAGCTTGCATGGCAAGACGAAGCTGACTGAGGCGAGGCTCAACAATACACACACAGTGGCCCTTCTCACTGCTTCCCTCCCTCTGCTTTTCCCGAGGACCAGTGGAAACCTCCAGGGAGACCCTCAGGGCTCCTGAGAAAGTGTCATGCAGAGTATACACATGGGAAGAGAAGAGGCATGCAGAATTGCTGAGGAAGACTGAGTGGGAGTGAAGCAGCCACCGTAGTCTCCCAAGTTAGCAAGGGACGATTAGCGAGGGACGATACACATCCCAGTTGATAGCTGGGGACCTTGGAGATCCTGACTCCTCAGGCTGCTCAGAAATTTCCAAGGGCAACTCTTCTCAGTCCATTCTCAAATGGTACACTCCTTGCTGAGGCAGAATTCATCGATAATATTTCTCGCCATCCCTTCCTTTTCCAACCTGCTGGAAAAGGGGACATAGAAAGTTCCTTACGGTGTGGACTGGCAAAAGAGCTCACAGAAAGGCTTTTCGGGCAAGCTTTTACTTAGTTGTTTGGAAAGTTAAGGCCCTGAGCAGGACACCAGAGTCAGGGTGCAGCACTGGGGTTTGCAGCAGGGTTGCAGGGCAGGTGTCTGAGAGAGGCTGACATCCTCAATGAAGATGTCTCTCGCAGGCCTCATAGCAGTTGCATTGTTAGTGCCCCAATGGCCCCTTACGTCCCTCTAATCTGGCAGGTCTCTCAGCGCAGTGCTTGATGCCCTTTATGCTCGGCCATGCCTGTGTCAGCACCAGTGGGCAGCGTTTGGCCTTGCCACATGGAGCCAGGCCTTGGCCTTGTGGTTAGTAGTTAGAACCAGAGAGGGAGCGGCCAAAGCCAAGCTGTGCTCTCCTGAAGCGGGAAGAAGGGGCTCAATGCCGCTGCTCTCCCTGGTGCCAGGGAGGGGGCCCTGTGCTTTGCTTGTAACAAACCGTCTGGCCCTGTCTGTCTGTCACCTCTGTGAGGTCTGGAGCCAGCAAAGCGAGTCCTACTCTCCAAGGGTGTTGGGAGGACGCGAGCAGAGGGGTAGGTATGCTGAAGCATGTGTCCCAGCCACTCCAAGGCCTGGGAAGGGCATAGGTAGGAAGATACCAAGCCTTTCCCACTGCAGCCCTAGCTGCTCTAGCTCCATCGCTGACTGCTTGGCATGCAGCAGGGAGCCCTGCTGCAGTCAGTGGGGCAAGTGCAGCATGGTCAGGGCCAGCCTGTCTTGTGGCATGCTGCCAAAAGCACGGGCAGGACAGAAGGCCTCAGCTGCTCCCCCTGTCATGCTGCGCTCACAGACTCTCAGCACAAACTGTGGCATGGTCAGAGGATCTGCTCAGCCCTCTCCAAGGTAGATGCTCTTGGCACTGCCGCAGGTGTTGCTCAGCAAGTGCTGCCACTCCACACCCCTGCTGTCCTCACAGGGCATCGGGCTGTCCGTGTGCCAGCCGCCCCTCCACACTCTCAAGAGGCACCTCCCGCTGCACTCAGAATGATTGTGGCGATGGAAGGCCCGGAGGTTTTGTATGGGTTATTAATGGAATTTAAGGCACGTCCCTCTCCACCAGGTGACAAGTGGGCTTGAATATGGTCCCAGTTAGGAAAGGTGGCAGAGCAGATTTAGGCGTTGCGAAAGGAAGCTAAAGTAAAAAAAGATAAAGCTATATGTGCTGTTTTGGGTGTAAGCCTAGTGGCTGTAGAAGCTAGGGAATCGTTACGGGTGAAATAGCAAGATTGAAATAGGAGAATGAAGAGTTAAAGGAGTAGGTTAAAACCTTGCAGGAAAAAAAAAGAAAAAAAAAAAAAAAAAAAGAAAAGGAACAAGCAGACCTTAAGTGTATGCAAGAAGACTTGGTAGGAAAATTGAAGGCAGGCAGCTGTCAACAGGAAGCTCCTTCCTGCTCTGATGATTACCATAAAAGGAAACATGTATACCCTGCTGCAGAAGTAGGGAAAGTTAAGGTTCAGTATGACCCACCACAGAAACCTGTGGCCCTCCTCCAGTGCTGCTGTGCTCTCCGCCCCTCAGGCCAGAAGCAGCAGCCAGAGCAGGAGCAGGGCTGGCCCTGCCCTGGTCTCTGTGCACTGGCTGCTGCCGTGACACTGCCAAGAGCACTTGCCCAGCTGCACCCATGTTGGTTCTGCACCCATCCTGCTCGCTGTCTGGCCGGCCAGCAGCACATAGCAGGGCACGAAGAGCACAGGGCCAGGCAGGCAAAAGGTGGCCTGAGCTCCTGCTCCCCCAGCTCCAGCGCAGGTGCCAGCTGTGCCCCCAATGCTGGCGCTGCCTGCAATGGCTGAGGCCCTGACGCTACGAAGGGCATCGTCAAGAAGCACTGCCTAGAGAGGCCTGTGATTAAGGGGTGGCAGTGGCAGTTGGGCTTTGGCAGTGTGGCCAGTGCCGGTCTATGAATTCTCTTGGCTGAGGCTTTCAGTCTCTCCCCAATCCCTGGAATGCAGAGCCACCCCCAGGGAGCAGGTGCATCTCGCATGCAGGGAGCCAGCCCCACGTGTCATGCCCTTGTGCCGCAGGCCACAGAGCTGCAGGAACTGCCTGGCCATGAAAAGGTTTTGCAAGCAGAGCAGATGCTGTCCCCTGAGGAGCCCTGGCAGCCTGCTCTGGCCCTTGACTGCTTGATGGGGCATCACTGGCATCAGAGCGCAATGCCAAGAGACACATCTAATTAGAGGTTGTGGGACAGTGGGTCTACGGCGATGCAGCTGGCACAGGGCCCCTGAGGACCCTTTGGTGAGGTGCTCAGTCTCTCCCTTCCCATGGGTGGTGGCTGCACATCTCTTTCTCAGGAGAGTCTGGGAGAGCAGACAGCCTCTGTGGGCATTACCCTTGGCCCTGGGGAAAGGTGTGTGCTCTGGGACTGGGAGCAGCTCTTGGTATCCATTGCCAGAGCAACCATTGCCTGTGCTTTTTCTTGCTCTGCCCGACAGAGGCAGCCAGGCTCCCATGGAGAGCGATTGTAGAGCAGAGGTGAGGTGGCATGTGAACCACAGGGCTAGGTATGGGCTGGAGTCATCACTTTCCCAAGAGTCCTCAGTGGTCTGTCTGTCTTTAGTCGCAGCTCTTTGAGGCAAGGCCAGCTGGAGTCTTGCACAAGGGTCCTGCAGGATGAAGGGTGCCACATGGGGAAGCAGTTAGGTAGCTGCCACCTTCACCTGCCAAATTTGTCTCAAGACCAGCACTCCACTTTGTTCCACAATGAAACATTTCTCCAAATTTAAAACAAACTTTAGAATGCCTAAGAAAGAGAAAGCTGAACCTGGTTGCCTCCAAGAAAGGACTCCCAGCTGCCCTCCTGCCTTGCGCTTTGTTCAAGCCCATTTACACTTCCCTGTCCCTCAAAGGCTGATGATCCCTCTTACCCAATCCTGCAGCTACTCCTGTTCATTTCCTTGTGGGCCACCGGGACTCTGCCTTCCTGGGGTGGATTTTTTGAGGTTCCTTCTGCAAGGGCTCTTTGTCTGGCGTGGTTGCAATAGTCCTTCTCTAAGAGCAGGCTGCAACTGGCCTTGGGTGATCTTGGCAATGCGCTCAGCTGTGGCCTAAGGCTTCAGCTCCCTTGGTGCCTAGTGCTAAGTGTAAGTCCTCTTGTTCTGCCCTCCGGGCACCCAGAGCTTTCTCCTGGCATTTCTAGCTCTGTGTGTGAGACCTCCTTGCCAAGGGTAGTGGCTGGGAGAGCACAAATAGGAGAGTGCCTGCCTGGGAGTGCAGGGTGCTCCGGGGCCTGTGCTGCAGAGTCTCGCCCACCTCCCTTGAGCCTAGATTCTGCCAAGCGTGTGCACGAGGCATGGGCCATTGAGTGAGTAAGGTGCTGTGATGATGTCGCTGTATGCAAGCGCCACACAGGCTGGCCAGATGTGCGGATGATGAGTGTAGAAAGGTAGGTGGGTGGCAGGGAGGGCCTGCTGTCCAGGGCGACTATGATGGTGCCCCCCTCTGCTGCAGGCCACAGAGGTGCAGGAGAGCGGTGGAGGAGGCAGCAGGGCTGCTGGTGGAGCTCAGGCTGCTGTGGGAGCACCTGGAGTGCAGCCAGCAGGAGAGGGGCCAATGCAAGGAGCTGCTGCAGTGGCTGGCAGGCATGGGGCAGAGCTGATGCACTGTGTTGGGGCTGGTCCTGCCCAAGGCTTGCTTTGGGCCTCCTGTGCCCAGCTCTGAAGCCTTGACTGGGCCTTCCCCACTGCTGCCTGAGCCTTGCACCCTGACTCCATGCATTGCCTGTCCTGCGCACGGAGGGGACACGAGGTCCCCGCGGCCAGAGCCAGTGCCAGTGTCTCCTGCTCTCTTCCAGGCTCTGGGCACCCACGACATGGCCAGCTGCAGCTGAGAAGAACCAATGCTGTAGGAGAGCTCCATCTGCAGCCTCTAGGTATGGCCCCTGATGCTGGCTGCACAGGGAGAGCAAGGCCCTGGGCCCTGCTTCTTCCTGCTTCTCTGCATTGCCTTTGCTCAGTAGTCACCTGGAAGCCTGGCCGAGGTGTCCAGGCACTCTCCCAGGCTGGGCGCTGGAGCACATCTGTCCAGCAGGCAGGGAGCCTGTGGCCTGAGCCCCTCTGCTTGCCTCTGGGCTCCAGTGCACACAGGAAGCCTCTGGCAGTAGGACCGAGAGCAGCTGTCCTTGGAAAGAGTGAGGCAGGATGAGGGGCCCTGGGGACAGAGCCCTGCCCCTGGCACTGTGACCTGCGCTGCAAAGGCCTCTTTCTCTCTTGCAGGCACTGGGCACTGCTGCGGTGCTTGCTGGGGATGAGCCTGAGCCCATAGAGTGTCTCAGTTATGGCAGAAGCCAGATACAGCTGCCGCAGCCACTGGACACACTTGTCCTCCCTGTTTCCGCATGCATGGCAGCTGAGGAAGTCCTGTGAGATGAGGCAGGAGGCATCCTGAAGACACTGCCCTGCCTCAGGCTGAAGATAAGGGAGCAGCTGCCTCCTGCAAGTACCTCCTGGACAGAAGCCTTTGGGGACCAGCTCTCAACTGGACTTGGGAGGGTGTGTCAGCACTGGAACCTCCTGGGTGAGCAAAGAGGCCCCAGGTGCTGGGCACCTTCCTGCAGAGGAGCTCTCCTCTCCAAGGAGTTGAGGGCAAGTTGCCCAATTTCTCTGATATAGAGACAAAGGCCCAGAGACATGATGGCAACAAGGGCCCTACCACCCACCAGGACCTCTGCCAGCGGCAGCCAAGAGCGTGTAGGACCAAGCAGGTCATGCAGAACAGCCTTGCCCAGGCCCCTGGAAGCCAGGGACAGGACCCTGCAGAGGGAGAGGGGAAGAGTTCTTGGGGCAGAGACTGCCGCTGTTGTGACCATGCACCCCAATTTCTCCTGCTGTCTTCCCAGCTCTGGACACCAGTGGCCTGGCTGGCTGCTGCAAGCCCGAACCCATGAAGTGAGACAGATCCAGCTGCAGCCTCCAGGTGTTGCCCCTGCTGCTAGCTGCACGGGGAGAGCTGGGACTGGGCCTTGCCCCTTTGCAAGCAGAGCAGGTGCTACCCCATGGGGAACCCTGGCAGTCTGTCCTGGCCCTCAACTGCCTGATGGGGTATCACTGGCATCAGAGCACAAAGCTGAGAGACACATCTAATTAGAGGGTTTTGGGGCGGTCAGTGGCAATGCAGTCAGTGCAGGACCCGTGAGAGACAAACTCTGGAAGCGTGGGATAGATGAGCAGATAGTGAGGTGGATTGAGAACTGTCTCAAAGCATTCTGCTTAGTGGTACAAAGTCCACTTGGAGGACTGTACACTGCGGTGTCTCCCAAGGATCAGCACTGGCTCCCATCCTGCTCGGCTTATTCATCAATGACCTGGATGAAGGGAGGAGTGCCTGACACACCAAAGGGCTGCCAACCTTAACAAGATGCAGAGATGGGCAGAGAGGAACTTCATTAAGTTCAACAAAGACACGTGCAGGGAGGAATATCCCTGTGTACTAGTCAGCAATACTCTCAAAATACAAGCAAATGTTTATCCGAAGAGTACATTGCGGGGCAAAGAAGAAAAATGGTTGACACTTTGAAGGAGATGTGACAGCATATACAAATGTTTTGAAAATTGCTTTTGGAATGGAGCTTTTAACTTATTTGTCACCAACTTAAAAAGAAAAAAAGATGTATTTTTAAAAACTATTGATAAAACACTTAATGTTGCCTAATTCTGCCACAAGATGGCCTCCAAGAGAGGAGATTCGACATCTGCTCTCTTGATGTTAGTTTTCCTAAAATGTGCTCAAAATCTTACTGTAAAAAAGCTTTTCTTTTTTCTTCCTGTGTTACAAACATAAAAGCATCATGAAATTCCCTGCACACTCTGTTGGAATGATCAAGGAACACAGATGCTGGAGAATAAATTGTATGCTATTTTTTAAAAATCTTTTCATAAAGGAACTTCCATGTAGAAGATAGAGTGATGCACTATTTATATAGTTAATTATTTACTGATATTGCAGTGGACCAGCTGCATCATGAAGACGTTTATCACTATTTATATTTTACAAGTTCCAGAGGTAATAAACTGTCTTGTGCACATATGGTAACAGTAGAGCTACCAATCTATATAGACAAGATAGACAATAAGAGAGGAGGAAAAGTGTCACTATTTTCATTTTCGCAGTTGGCAAATGGAAAAGGGAGAAATCAAGTCACCCAAATGTACAGAGGAGACTTGTAGCAGATCTGGAAATGTAAGGAAGTTGTAGGGCAGTCCTTCTAGAACTGCACACATGCAGCAGAAACATATATTGGCCCTCCAAACTCTAAAATAGGCATAAAAATTTAGTGATATTTTGAGAATAAATTTTAATACATCTTCCAATCTATGTGGAGACTACCTTATTACTGAGACTTCTCTGTACCCTGGGACCATATTTTCAAGCTTTTAATCTGCAATTAAGAAGAATGGAAACTATTAAGAAAAAAAAAGTTTTTCTCAGAGTTTAGCAACAGGGACTTAAAAAAAAATCAGATATTCTGGGATTCATGATAAATTCACAAGAGCTGTAATGTTGTATGTTGCTAGATGTGATCTGAATGTAAATTTTGTGGAAAATATTCCCACATCCCACTTTCTTCAGATTATAATCACCCTGTCCTGTACTGTGAGTACTTGTACCATTAAGGATATGTGTTGTTGAACTTCATCTGTCCACATGTCAGGACAAGATCTGAGTTTGTGTCCCCATTATCCTTTGAATCGTTTTGAAACAAATCAGATGAATACAATGAGGAAAGGAAATCCAGACCCCAATCTTGATGCTTAATGAATTAGGTCTACAGAAAATGCTACTCAGTTCCTGCACCTTTCAGGGGAAGCATATAACTCATTTCCAGTAAGGCTGCACATATGTGCTGCAAGCTGTCTACTGTAGAGATGTCCAAATAGATGAAGGGTATATAAGCTCTCTACTGTAGAGATGTCCAAATGGATGTAGGCTACCCCTGTGTGCGCACCTAAGGCATGAGGTTTCCTTTGTCATTTCCATTGAATCCTCATAGGGAATGGCTCTGGAGCAGAGGCTTATGCTGGGGGGAACCTCTCTGAGAGGAGCTAGATAGGCAGCCAAAGGCCAAATAGTGAAGCATAGGTATCAGAGCAGGGAGAGCGAGGCATCCCTAGTCCCAGGTGGCACCGATGCAGTGGGGGTGAAGCCATCAGGGAAGGCAGCCCACCCTCCTCAACCGCAAGAGCAACCCCCAGGGAGCATGGAGAAGAGGGCATGGAGGCTGCTGGTGCGGGCAGGGGGTGCAGGCAGGGCATGCAGCAGCGAACTCCTCAGAGTACCCGCTGTGGCAATTACTCATCAGAGGGCCACATCAGCACTTGCTAAAATGTAGACAGGCACCTAGACTGACCAACTGGTAAAGCATGCAGCAATCGAGCTGTCAAGCAGTAAGGAGTGCCGAAGCTTGACACTTCCTTTGGACAGCTGCAAGGATAGCAACGGTGTGACATGTGAGCAGGTGTAAGATCTGTTTGGCATGGTAGCTGAACTATGAGAAGAGACTGAAAAGCTGAGGATTATCTGGAAGTCAGAGAGCGAGATAGACTGGCTGTACCAGGCTCTGACCTCCAAAAAACATGAGCAGGTACTGGGATGCCCCCAGCAACAACAACAACAAAAAAAAAAACCCAGATCCCATCCCCCAGCCAACACAAGGGAGAAGAAACGAAGATGGCAACAAATGGAAAATAGCCCAGGCTCAAGATGGCAGGAGAAATCCCTTTTTCTCACATCTCACTTTACAGGTGCCACTAACCAACAGGTACAAGGCCCTGGAGGATGAAGGACAATCAATGGATGATGAAGATGAGAGTCATTCCCTTCCAAAAATATTAGTACAGTCAGAAAGACAAATGCCTCATATTGTGACCACCAGCAGGAGGAAAGAAAGGCAGTTTATAGTCAGAGAGGATTCCTCAATATAGCGAACAGAGGGTCCGATATGTAGAAGGGGCACTCCTCTACGGCCTTCCTGGGGCTCGAGTTAAGGATGTCACCAGGAAACTTCCCAGCACGGTTCAACTCACAGACTGTTATCCATTGCTGGTCCTACATGTGGGAAGAAAAGTAGCAGTGCATAGCCTGAGGGCAGTCAAAAGGGACTTTAGGGAATTGGATCAGACAATCAGGAATTCATGCATGCAGGTCATCTTTTCTTCCATTCTTCACGATGCTGGCAGCCATATAGAAAGAAACAAAAGGATACAGTCCATCAGCACGTGGCTCTGTGACTGGTGTCATCACCACAACTTTGGGGTTTTTGGCAATAGAAATCCTTGCATGGCACCAGGCATGCTGGCATCGGATGGGATTCATCTGTCACAAAGAAGGAAGAGGGTCCTCGCTGGGCTCATTGTGAAGGCCTTAAACTAGATTTGAGAGGGGAGGGGAGAATCATAAGGGCAGCTGGTGATAAGGTAGGGGATGGCCTGCCATGCCACTCACACCAGCCTAACTCCAGAGCCAGCGAATGATGCCCAAAGCCTGTAGAGGGAAAATGTCATAATATGAGAACTACTGAAGGCTCACATAGTCAAAGTACAGCTGCCTCAGCTAGAGAGAGAGAAATATTGCACACCAACTCAAATGTCTCTATGTAAACGCACACAGCATGGGGAATAAGCAAGGGGAACTAGAGATGTGTGTGCAATTGCAGGGCCATAATCTCATTGCAATTACTGAGACATGGTGGGACAGCTCTCATGACTGGAACGTGGCCATGATGGCTTTTGGCTGTTAAGGAAGGGTAGATCTGGAAGGTGAGGTGGATTTGCTTTTTACATGAGAGAGCAACTGGAATATATGGAGCTCAGCATAGGGGAGGACGAAATGCGAGTCAAGAGCCTGTGGGTGAGGATTAAAGCACAGGCCAACACGGGTGACACTGTCATGGGAGTTCACTACAGGCCTCCTGACCAGGGAGAGGAAGTGGATGAGGCCTTCTACAGGCAGCCGCAAGAAGCCTCACAATTCCAGACCCTGGTCCTTGTGGGAGACTTCAACCACCCTGATGTCTGCTAGGATGAGCACACAGGTAGGAACAGACAGTCTAGGAGGTTTGTGCAGAGCATTGCACATAACTTCTTGATGCAATTGGTAGATGGGCCAATGAAGAGAGGGGTGCTGCTATACCTGGTACTGACAAACAGAGATGGTCTAATTGGAAATGAGAAGGTTGGGGACAGTCTTGGCTGCAGTGACCATGAGATGCTGGAATTCACAATCCTGCGAGGAGGAAGGTAGTCAGGAAGCAGGAGTAGGATTGCAACCCTGGGCTTCAAGAGAGCCAACTTTGACCTCTTCAAGGGAGCTCCTTGAAGGAATCCCCTGGGCCAGGGCCCTAGAAGGAAAGGGGGTCCAGGAAAGTTGGCTAATATTCAAACACCACTTTCTCCATGCTCGGGATTGGTGCATTCCTACAAGAAAGAAGTCAGTCAAGGAGGGCAGGAGACCTGTGTGAAACTCTTGGGTAAACCTAATGAGAAAAAGAGCTCATACATAATGTGGAAGAAGGGCCAGACCTGGGAACAGTATAGGAACATTGTCAAAGAATGCAGGGATAAAACGAGGAAGGCCAAGGCCCCTTTGGAATTAGAGTTAGCAAGAGATGTCAGGAACAACAGGAAGGGCTTCTACAAATACATCAGCAGCAAGAGGAAGACTATGGAAAACATGGGCCCGCTGCTGAATGAAGAGGGTGCCTTGGTGACAGAAGGCAGAGTTCCTAATTGCTTTCTTTGCTTCTGTCTTTACTGCTAAGGTTAGTTCCTGTGACCCTTAGAGCCTGAACACAAGACAGAAAACTGTCAGAGAGGAAGACTTTCCACTGGTTGAGGAGGATTGGAGATTTTTTACGCAAGCTGGACATCCATTAATCTATGGGCCTGGATGGGATGAACCCAAGAATGCTGAGGGAACTGTCAGAGGTTATTGCTCAGCTGTTCTCCATCATCTCTGAGAGGTCTTGGAGAGCAGGGGAGTTGCTGGAGGACTGGAAGAAAGCCATCGCTGTAGTCTTCAGAAAGGACAGGAAGGAGGACCTGGGAAACTTCAGACAGGTCAGCCTCACCTCTGTCCCTGGAAAGCTGTTGCAGCAGCTCATCCTACAGACCATTTCTAGGCATGTCAAGGAAAAGAAGGTGATCAGGAATAGTCAGCATGGATTCACCAAGGGAAAGTCGTGTTTGGTCAACCTGATAGCCTTCTACAATAGGATAACTGGCTAGCTGGATGATGAGAGAGCCATGTATGTTATCTACCTTGACTTCAGCAAGGGTATTGACACCATCTCCCATAACATCCTCATGGGAAAGCTCAGAAGGTGTGGGCTAAATGAGTGGACAGGGAGGTGGGTTGAGAACTGACTGGATGGCAGAGCTCCTAGGGTCATGACAAATGGAGCCAAGTCTAGTTGGAGGTCTGTGACCAGTGGTTTCCCGCAGGGGTTAGTACGGGGCCCAGTGCTGACCAACTTGTTCGTCAGTGACTTGGATGAGGGAGAGAGTGCACCTTGAGCAAGTTTGCAGGTGATACCACACCTGGTGGAGTGGCCGACACTCCAGAGGGCTGTTCTGCCATTCAGAGGGACCAGGACACGTTGGACAGTTGGGCAGAAAGGAACCACATGAGGATCCAAATTGGGATCTGCAGCTAGATCCCAATTTGCAGAGTTCGTTTGAGCACAGGGGCACATAAATCCTCTTGCATCTTCATCTGTGCCCCAAAAAAACTCAGCTTGGACCTGTGGTGCTAAATTAAACCGGTAATATCTGAATCATCAGGAAAGGGAAAGAAAGAGTGCACAGAAAGTGCAGCTACATAACCAGACATCCTTTTCATGTGAAGGGTTGTATTCATGCTTGCTTGGTCTCAAGATTGAAAATATGCCTCATGTTTTAAACTAGACAGAAGATAGTGTTTCTCTTTTCACTGTTCTTCAATAACATTTGAATAAAAATTTTTGGCTATTTTTTTTTTATGTTTTAAGAAAAATCCGGGCAAGTAGACAAGTGCGTGGATTATTTAGCACTATAATATTCTTTCCATTATATGCATAAAATTTTCATGTAGAAATGTCAACAGATACAGGTAAACAAAAGAGACAATATTTTCACATTGTTAGGGAAATTCTATTATGTTTTGAAATACAGAGAAGAAGAAAATGTTCCAAACCGAATGACTGTAGCTTAGTTGATGAAACCTTTATTTTTATGAAAAGGTTAGTACCTTTAAGTAATGTCTTCATTTTTCTTCCATTTCTATTTCTGAGATACATTGAAGGGCTTATTTTTTAGAAATTACATAGTCACAAATGTATTTTTCATACACTTCAAACTGAAACCCCTGTTATGTGGTGAAAGGAAAAAGATATCCATTAGAAGAGATGACTTGGCTGCACTGTCCAACTTGTGATGTGAGAAAATCCAGAACCTGTGATTTTTGTTTGCTGTTGTTGATTTGGTCAAAAAGAAAGTGAAAAGCAAAACTAACTTTATTTTCATCAGTTAGCACTAACCAGTGTTGTGATCTGAAGGAGTGCAGAAGTTTGTATTTGTATATCTAGCATCAGCCTACTATCTCCACAGTAATTTGCAACCAGTAATTTAGAGCTTGCCAGCATCCTTGTTGGGTCAGAAATTATATTCCATATTTTACATGTAGGGAAATAAGACATCAGAAATGTAACAGTCTTGTTCTGGGATTACAAAGTCAGGCTGTGACAGGCATGTAAGGAACTCTTAGCTCTTAAATCCCAGACCTGTTTTAATGACAGATTCATCAGCTTCATTTTTGGGGGGTGCAGGGGTGGAGGGAGGAGACACCTCTTCCACATTCAGTTGGAGTATAGTAAAGAAAATCAAAAGCCTTCAGCTGTAACATGTAAAGTAAACCTTGAAAAAGAAAAAGAAAATTCTTTATATCACAACTCTTTTGCATTACAGTTGTTAGTATTTTTACCTTTTAGTTGTATTGATGCATTTTAAGAAGAACATCAAGCATGGAAAAAACATATTCCTAGGTTTGCAAATGGAATTGTACTAGCAGCTAATAGCAAAAAAAAAAAAAAGGAAAAATCAATTAAGGGTGAGAACAATTCTTTAGAGAATAATGGTGAAACATGTTTTTAAAACTTGCTGTACAGGGTAGATCAGAAACGGAAAAGTCTATTTCATATACAGAAATAATATAGCCAGTTTATGACATAGCCGCAATAATATAACTGGGAATTTTATAAATTTGTTTGTCTATAGCGTATGATAAAATCCCCAAATCCATGATATATATGACAAGGAGTAATTTCAGTAATGCCACATCATGATGGAAATATTTTCTCTGTGTTAATTAGTTAGCTTGGTTAGTCTAATTTATATATATATTGAGATGGTTTGGTGTTCCGGTGTACCATAGCTAGGCACTATGATGCAAAGCTCTTTCATACTTATAATTCAGGACAGTAGGGTAAAGTGGCCAAGTGAGACAATAATAATAGTAATTATAACAAAAATAATAAAAAAATCCAGTATGAAAGAAATCCAGAAATGAGGAACATAACAGGAAATGTAGGCCCAGATGTGTTGATTTCAGTGGGTGTACTCATACGCTAATTAACTCTGACTCTTGGTCACTGAAACATACAGAATTAGGGGAAGTGGAATTTAGCTGAGATTTGGTAAAGAGAGAGACATTTATCTTTACACATATCTATGCTTCTGTATTTGTCCTCTGTGTACACATCCATCTCTGAGCCATGCAACTGTCGAGATCCACTGAACCAGGAGAAAAATAACTGTTTTAACTTCAACATCCTCTGCAGTTGCCAAATATTTGGGATATTTGAATTCACTCTTCCTCCATGAGCAATTATCCGTAGAAAATAGGTAGAATAGAGAGACTTTTTACATAAGAATCTAATACTCTTAGAAAGGCAGCTGTTCTCTGGAGACTATTGTCCATTCACATGAGTAAAACAGTAATTTGTGAATTAGTAAGAAGTCAAGTAGCTGTTATGAATGTGACTCTTTGAGTCACAAACAAATGAGAGTCACAAAATGAGAGTCATTTGAGTCACAAACAAATGAGACTACGTGCCATTAAAATTCATTACTGCACATTAAAAATCATTTGTTGCAACACACTTTTAATTATGATAAAAAGTATTTCAGTCAAGAATAGCACTTAATTTTACAGTTTTCCTGGATTATCAGACATTCTTGAAAGCAGTGTTCTTTTTCATACTCTGTGGAAAAAAAGTCACTCTTTGGCATTTTGCCCCTTTGTCATTATCCAGTGACGATTCTCCACAGTCTGGACATTAAAGAAGGCTCTTCTAGGATCTGTTCTTGTTTCCTGCTGGAACCTTGGAAGAGGAAGTTGCCCCAAGAAACAAGCGAGAAGTTGGACGTCCTGTTCCTTGAAAAGAGAAGGAAACAGAAAGGAATGGCGAGGCGAGGCAAGGACAGGGGGGAGGGAGGAGAAAGGGAGGGAGGGAGGAAGGAAAAGGAAGGGAGGAAGGGAGGAAGGGAGGAAGGGAGGAA
>VZSV01000248.1:471760-488492 GCA_013398735.1 Nothocercus julius | reverse complement strand
TCTGAAGAGCTGCTTTTTATGGGGGAAAAAAATCACTGAAATGCTTCCCTTTCTCCACAATTTTGAGAGAATAATCTTCTTCTGTGAATATGTATCCCTACAGAAAGGTGGTTGTCCAGATCTGTGAGAGCATGCCATCTCTGTGTGTTCAGTTCACTACAGTGCTGTATGTGATCCCACATCCTGCTTACCTTTTTGCTAGAGTGTCTGCACACCCCTTCAGCATGACAGGCATGCAGTGCTTCATCTTTGCTCCTATTGCAAGTAGGATATTTTAGCAAGCCACTGCTCAACCTCCACTATGTCACAATTCTCATCTGCCTGCTATTTGCAGCATATGTCCACCTTCTCTCAGTCTTTCTCTTTCCATCTACCATGCCACAAAAAAAACTTTCTAAGCATGTTGCATGCAGCCCTCCTTGCAAACCAGGACAAGCCAGCCCTTTGCAACAGGAGATTAGGAGAGCTATCTTTAAGGACTGCAATCATTCCTCCAGCCCAACAGATGGACAGTTTATTTCCTACCTCTGCATGCTGCCCGGGGCTGAGCTGACGTTTGCACAGGCAGCACTTCAGGCAAAGAGGATGATAGTCTTTGCCTAATGAACGTTTCCTTTCAGCTGTTAACAAAAGAAAAGGAAATCACTAATTATGCTCCAAGCAACTCATTAATAGCAAAACAAATTTGAAATTGGTCTTTGATCCATTGCATTACTTGCCAAAGAAAGGGAAGAAGATGAATAATTTTCCCTCATGTTAAAGCAAAGATTGAATCTCTAACACAGGGAAAAAATAGCCTTTTGCTTTGAATCACTTTTATCAAACTGCTATGTTTCTGTCTGTTTGAAGTCTACTCTTTCTAAGCACTGAACTTTGAAAAATTCATATCCCAGCCAGGATAAAACAAGGAATAGGAATAAAGGAAGCATCTAGGAAGATACATCTAGGTGGCTACTTGAATGTCTTGTTATTACAGCTTAGTGCGTTACTCTTAAATAGCTGATCTTCCTGCTAAAGAGGAAGACAGTGTTTTATGAGCTTACAAATAGAACAGGATCCATAGAAACACAGTGGATTTTTATTGATTGTCACATTGTCACTGTTATTCTTCTCTTTTACATGTCTTCCCAAGTCTAATCATGTGATTACATGGTGGAAATTAGATATGTACAAAGGTACTTGACTTCAAATTTCATTAACAATCATAGCCAAATACAGCATTATAACAGGCTGAAAAATATTCAAAATGACTTAACTATTTAATGAAAAAAAATTGTGACTTTCGTAGCATTTTTCAACCCTTTCTGATAATTTAAAATTTTTTAATCATAATTCTCCATTCTCCATTTTACTAAAACTCATATCTTTTTTATGTAGAGCACAAACAAAGGATGCTGTTGTTAAAGAGCACCAAGGTTTATTTTGACTACTTTTCTGGGCTGTGATTATAACAGTCTCTTCTGTAAACAATTCTGAGTTTGTAGTTGTTTGTAGCTGTTGATGAATTATTTATTACAAAAATTTAGAATGGCACATAGATTTGGTGTCATCTGGCATTGTTTTGGACTCCTGTAACACTAATACATTTAGCTATAAAACACAATAAAAATACGGTATACTCATATGTTGCAGTGAATATTTCAAAGTCAAGCTTTGCATGCTTTCTTCCATCGTTATCACTAAGCGCAACCAAACGCACACATATTCAAATGAACTGAACATAAAAAGATCTTGAATATAGTAAATGCACACTGGCTTTGGAAATCAAATGGAATATGCATAGCATCTTTCCCTGATATTTGCTTAGTACTATGATTTGAATAAATTATCCACTGTACGGTGTAGTGATTGGGAAGAACAAAACTTCAGTTCTGTTCTGAGTTCTTCATTCAAAGTGGATCTTTTGGATCCACTTGCCATTCCCAAATCCTTCTGCTAAAAGTAGCTCTTGGTAGAGCAAAAATGTAGGAAAGCCAGTCAAGGCACAGAGACTTGGAAGGGATAACCTTATTAGGCTCCCAGACCCTTGGCATCTTATTCTATAGCTGAAAAGCTGCTCAACTAGATAGCAGAGCAAATGGAACATGAGAGAGAAAACTGCATGTGCATAAAATTCTCTTGAGTCTCCTTGCTTCTGACAGCACTTGATGTTCTTCCAAAACTCATTAAAGGGAGAAGAGAATTTTAATATCAAGAAATTAATTAGACTGTTGCATGAAAGTGTAAAAGCATAGCAGCATATAGTGTCTTAAGCTCCCTATAGGGATGGTATCTGAATCAATCAAGCATTTTAATTTAAGCCTTTGATCTGTCTTCCTATCTAGTTTCTTTCCAGCCCCCTTTCACACCATACCTTTGTCCCTCTTTTTTCTGTAAGTTTAAAACAGCAGTACACGTAGCTTAAGAGAAATTAGAAGCTTACTTAGGAAGATAGAATTTGTTCAGAATGACTAATGTCTCCAAAAAACAGCAGTGTTTCCTAACGGTACCTTGCATATTCCTCTTGTAGCTTAGCAGGACTATGCAGAAATTAGTATATTTTTCAAAATGTGCAGATCACTTGAATAAAATAAAACTTTTGATAAACTATTTTTGCTCCCATAGAGTTGAATTAGTTAGTTAGAGTTGAATTAAAATATGTAAGGTCTAATAAAAAAATCATTTAATCAAATGTACATGTGTTCTGGAGTTTGTAAAATTACTGTTTATTTAACTGTTTGGCCTCAAAAGTTTTGTGCCAACCATTTTTTAATCTTTTTTATTTTTCCTTTTTTTTTTTTTTGTCAATAACTTTGAAACATGCTCCTAATGTCTTCTTTAAGTTTGGAAAAAGTAATTACTGGTTTTTATCAGCATTAGTTGCACTTTTATTGGTGAGACTTCAGTGAAATTATAATCATGTTCTCTAAGGAAAGCAGGTTTAATTGGTTGTAAGGATGCATTACATGGATCATTTTGTTTGATGGACAAAAACATTTTTTAACATTATCTTTCCATGTGTCCCACAACACGTATGTTATTTGTGTTCAAGATTGAGCCACAGCAACATTTCTTTAGAAGCAGTTTGTTCCAGATATGGGAAAATCTGTTGCCCTTAAATTCAATAGCTGACTGAAAGGATAAAGAGAAAGAGCAGCAGGCACAGCAATTCGAGAAGAACTATTCCAGTTCATCTATTTTTGAATGTCTTACTGTGGAAGTACTATTTCTAGGGGTCAGGCAGGGGAAGAGAAGGAGAAAGAATGACTTTGGAAGGAGATTATTCATCATTAAAATCACTGTTAATCCAAGATACAGTGTCCACAAGAGAGAGTAGCCTAGAATATAGAGAGTATAATAGATAATCAAAATTAAAAAGACTAGGTGATATTTGCCTAGAGAAGGCTTGAAGGACTGGGCCTGCATGAACTCCATGGATTGGCCCTCTCCCCTGGTTTGGACTTTACTTTCCGCGCTCTACAGGAAGCCACACATGATGGAGAGTACTCCATTTCATGCACAGTTGTGTCACTGCACATGTTTTTTTTGTGTGATAAAGAGATAACCATTTCAAGAAAAAGCTGCCACTTGGGTATGGATAGGCTGTAGCCTAGAAGATCTCTCAGGGTAGCCCTCCTCAACACACTTTTATGGATTCTTTCCAAAATGTTGTTCCAATCATGGTCCAGTTCTTTCAAATCTTAGAATTCAGGATTCAGATTTTTGTAGCTTTTACTTGTCCTCAGGAAATCATCATGAATCAGAGCCGTAATTGTGGCTCTGCCTTGTGACTTGCAAAACAGCACTGTAATTTATTAAGAAGCACCAACAGACTTTCTAGCAAAAAACAGGTCTTTCTAGCAAAAAGAACCCATCATTTCTGTGTAAGGGAGAATTTAAAACATATATTACAACCTTTTCTCTCTGTACAAAATATTCTCCTGAAAATGCCGATGGTGGTGCTTTTGTTGTGGAAGTAGCCAAAAACATATTTACTGTAAAATAAGAAGCAACCCATTGTCCCACTGGAGTAAGTCAGGAACATTCCAATAGCTTTGATGAAGGTAAACAGATATCTAGCAGCCAAAAGTATGGTTCATTTTGAAACACTGTACAAATGAGAGCACATGAGTGATTCTCATTTGAGAGAACAAATGAGTGATTCAAAGCCAAAGTAGATCATAGCTGCTGGTTTTCAAGTGCTTTCCATGGAAGTCCTCAAACCATTCAAAACAAACAAGATGATAGTCAAAGGACGATCAAAACATCAGGAGGTTTCTCCAAATGCCTGCTAATGATGACAGTAAATAAATAGCACACACAGCATCTAACTATATTTTCCTTTCATTTTCTTCTTTACAGTTAGTCCATCCATACTTAAAGTGAGCATCCTCCAGAATTAAGGCTGTGTGTAGAATTCAAGAATTTTCAGAAAGTCTCAGTCGTGTTTTTCCATTATTATGGAAATTATTTATAGCTTCCTAATTACTTATAACATCAAAATTATTTATAGTTTTAGAAAATGAAATACTGACATTGCTTTAAACCCGTATGCACAATGAAGAATTAGTGCATGGCATGCTATCTGCATTGTTTTAATACACATATTCGGTGTACCACAAACACATTGTACAGCTTAAGAAATGTATTTCTGTACTTAGCAGCTGGGAAGAGTTCCTTTTGTTTGTTTGTTTTGCTATGAAATACAAAAAAAAAAAAAAAAAATTTAACTTGTGCACTAGGGCAACTCACTGTGCTGGACCTGAACTACATCAATGTATATGTTGTAGTGTAGCAATGTACCGCATGATAAATTTGTAGCATATTTTCTGCACTAGACAAAATGGTATGTCTGTTGCACAAGCCTACCTGAACTATGTTCTAAACAAAAAAAGTTAAACCCAGAGTAATTTGTCCATGAGGTGGAAAGTAAAGCACATTGTAGTAGTTTATGATAAGACAGCTTTTGTCTTATCATAATTTTCAAAAAGTATCTTCATAAAAACTTTTTGTTCTCTTTATAAACGTGCTTGTTTAAGGTGAACACAAGATGGTGGCAGATGCAGCTGTGGTCTGGTGTATAGCTAGATGGACAGTGCACTGGATCAAAGCATGAAAGATCCTTTTTCGAACTGATTCTACAGCTGGCTTGCAATATGGCCTCAGCTCTTCTCTGTCCTAGCTTTTTACATCTGTAAAAAAAGAAAATTATACTGTTTTCCTATGTAATTATTGAAGGAACCATAGAGGTGATCTGTGATCAGAATATATTTTATACATTTATGTAAAAAATGTATTTTATACAATGTGTATATACAAATGTATTTTATACATTATACATACACATGTATACAAAACATTTTCCTCCCCTTGGTGGAACATTAGTATATGTAACTCTATCTGTATCTGTATCTCAGACTTTTCAGAATGAAATTAGTGTTTGGGTGAAGCATTAGTATGTCAGAGCATCTCCCAGCAGGAGGCCAGGAGCATGAGGAGTCTGTAGAGGTCTCCACTTCCTATCAAATAAAATCTAGCTGTGGCAATTACTATCACAGCTTCAAAATTAATATAGACTCTAGGATAAACACTTCCTGAATAAGTGTCTCTCAAAAGAGTGATATTGGTGGGAGATGTGGTCAGAAGCAGTCTTGGGCATAGTAACCACAAAATGATATGGTTTTCAATTCTCAGTGAAGACAGGAGTGTTGTCAGCAAAACAGCTATGTTGGACTTCCAGAGCATGGACTTTGGGCTACTTAGGACATTTGTTAGGAGAGTCCCTTGGGAGAGAGTCCTGAAGAGCAAATGGATCCAAGAAGAACGGGTTTTTCTCAAGGAGGAAATCCTGAAGGCACAAGAGCAGGCCATTCCCACATACTGAAAGATGAGGTGGAGGGTTAGAAGACTGGCCTGGATCAATAGGTAACTATTGCTGAGACTCTGGGAAAAAAAAAGAGAGTTTACCACCTTTGGAAGAAGGGGGCAGGTAACTCAGGAAGTGTACAAGATAGTGTCCAGGGTATGCAGGGAGGAAATACAGCAAGGCAAAAGCTCGGATGGAACTCAATCTGGCCACCACTGTAAAAGACAACAAAAACTGTTTCTCCAAATACATTAACCATCTCCATTCTTTATTGGATGTGGTGGGGAACATTGTCCCCAAGGATGAGGATAAGGCTGAGGTACTTAATGCCTTCTTTACCTCAGTCTGTAACACTCAGATCCGTTATCCTCAAAGTACTTGGCTCCCAGAGCTGGAAGACACCTGTAAAGTGCAGAATAAACCACCCATAATTCAGGAGGAAACAGTCAGTGACGTGCTACTCCACTTGGACACCCACAAGTCTATGGGGGCAGATGGAATCCATTCAAGAGTTCTGAGGGACCTAGCAGAAGTGCTCACCAAGATGCTCTCCGTCATCTGTCAGCGGTCCTGGTCAACAGGGAAGGTCCCAAAAGAATAGAGAATTGCCATTGTGATGCCCATCTACAAGAAGTGTCAGATGAAATATGAAGGGAACTACAGGCCTGTCAGCCTGGCCTTGGTATCAGGGAAAGTTATGGAGCAGATTATCTTGAGGGCAATCACACAGCATGTGTGTGACAATCAGGGGATTGGGCCCAGCCAAGAGAGGTTCATGGAAGGCAGGGGTACCTCACCTAGGTGCCTGATCTCTCCTTCAGCCCTGTTCAAACTGGAACTCAAGCTAGACACAGGGGAGTATTCACTTTAGCTCGCCTGGGTTTTACCTTCCGCTCCTTGTTCCCTAACCGCCACACGGTCCAAGGAATAGCCTGTGCTGTTTTTCTTTTCCTTTAATTCAATAATTTAGTTCTGTACTTGCTCCCATTATTGCAATAGAAAATGAGGTATTATTCAAGTGGATAAAAAGAGATCAGACTTCAGCTTAATAAACAGGCTTTCTGGACTAATATTTGTAACTTGACTTTTGTATCTGTTAATAAAAGTTAGCCATTGATCTTAGAAACAAGAAAATCCTTATTCCTTATTTATATATATGCACTTCTGTTTTATACCCTTTATATATACTTAATGCTCCAGTGCACAGCGTGGTTATCTCCTAAGGGAAAAAAGCAATCCTCCCGTTAAATTGCTCCACCACAGTTACATTCTGCTCTTCTGTTATCCATGGTATTAGTCAGTGCTGATTCTTTTAAACCTTTTGTCCGCAACAGAGCTATGCCCGCTTATTAATCTAGCAGATTTCTCATCACTTTTAAGTTATTTTCAACTTGGAGGTCAAACATCACTACCTCTAAATTTTTCACACCCCCTCTGCAAAGGTGCGCAAGGCTAGGGACTTGACAAAAGATCTGGGATATTTTATTTGAATTTTAGCACCTCTGCAAACTGTGTTCATTAGATACTGCCTCTGGCTCAGAGACAATCATACCCCCACTGTTCAGAACGTGCTCATGAAGGATGTGCTGAGAGCCATGCTTAGCATTACTTTGCGATTTTTACCTCTGTTGTCATAAGGTGCTATTAACGGCTTTAATATATTCATTCTCAACATACTGGAGTCACATAAGGGACACTGCTATCCTCACTGAGCAGGTTAAACTGTGAACAATTAGGAATAGATATATAACACAAAGTGGAATAGCAGCTCTATCCAGTCACCCCTGAGTTATCCATGTATCCAGTGTGGCCACCTCAACACAGTGATTTGGACCTTACTGAGAGATTTCTGTTCACTATCAAAAGACATAAATAACAACACACTAAGGCATAGCAATCAGCTGTAAGATTATGGTGACTCCGAGTGAGAACTGTAGATGAAATTTCCAGATGTGGACCAAGACAAACTTCAGTTCTGATATATCAAATTGGCTTTCCACCTCAGGACCAATATTGTCCTGATATGGTCCTGGTCTGAGCATGTATACCGAGATTCTGTATAAATAACCTTAATAATTTGAAATGGCATAAAAGCATGAAGAAAGCATGCTTTCTTCAATTGAAGGCAGAGATCTATAGTAAAGGAGGAGAGTGGATTATTTCTGTCTCTATCTGAATATCCTTGCAAACCAGTGCTAGTAGATGTATAGTACCAGTTACAGTTACAGTGCTTGTAGATGGGAGTGTTTTGAAAGCCCACATGTGACTCTGAGTTTCTAGCAGGAACCACAGCAATCTGCATGTGAAACTTATACTCACGTTTGTAAACTCAAAGGGCTCTTTCCCAGCGCTATCTAATGGGAGATGTGTAAGGGCTCTCTGTGTAATTTCCCCTCTTATATTTCCCATTCATGGGCAGAGAATTGGTTATATTTCATAAAATTATAGTTTCTTAGACCACAGGGTATATTAATTTACCTTCCTTAGCTCATCTATGTAGTAAACACAAGGTTCTGAACTTCAGCAAATTTCACTGTATTAAATGAGGTCTTATCCATGTCACTTTCTGATGATGCTATACATCCAAAAAAAAAGGGGGTTCAGTAATATAAGTTCACTTACTGCTTCTGTCCCCCTTGGTGAACTGAATTACTGGCATGAGGCCAAGCTCGTCAACTTACTGTATTCCTTAGTTCGAAGGATCATTTGTGCCTCAATATGTGATTCCACAACACAGTTCTCGAAAAATAGAATCACTGTGGTGGAAAAGACCTTCAAGATCATCAAGTCCAACCGTAAGCCCTTCAACACCATACCTGACAAATCACATCCCTAAGTGCCTCATCTACTCGTTTTTTGAACAACACTAGGGACGGTAACTACACAACTTCCCCGGGCAGATTGTTCCAATGTTTTACCACTCTTTCCCTGAATAAATTCTCCCTAATATCTAACATGAACCACTCCTGATGGAACTTGAGGCCTTTTCCTCTTGTTCTATTAGTAGTTATTCCTGTAAAGACATCCACCCTCACCTTACTACAACCTCCTTTCAGGTAGCTGTGGAGAGCGATAAGGTGTCCCCGAGCCTCCCCTTCCCCACACTAAAGAGCTCCATCTCCGTCAGCTGCTCCTTAGAAGGTCTGTGCTTCAGACCCTTCATCAGTTTTGTTGCCCTTCTGTGGACATGCTCCAGCAACTCCATGTCCTTCTTGTACTGAAGGGCCCCAAACTGAACACAGTATTCGAGGTGCAGCCTCACCAGCATTGAGTTTAGGGGAACGATAACTTCCCTGGTCCTGTTGGCTACATTGTTCCTGATACAAGCCAGGAGGCCCTGTGTGTACACTGCTGGCTCATGTTCAGCTGGCTCTCAACCAACGCCCCCAGATCCTTTTCTGCCACACAGCTCTCCAGTCTCTCTGCCCCAAGCCTGCAGCGCTGCATGGGATTGTTTTGACCCAAGTGCAGAACTTGGCACTTGACCTTATTGACCTTCATGCGGTTGGTGTCAGCCCACTGATCCAGCCTGTCCAGATCCTTCTGCAGAGCCTTCCTACCATCAAGCAGGTCAGCTCTTCCTCCCAGCTTGATGTCATCTGCAAACTTGCATTCAGTGCATTTGCACTCAATCCCCTCATCCAAATCATAAATAATATGGATAAATAAAGAGGACTCATTGACCTCTGGGGAACACTGCTTGTGCCTGATCACCATCTGGATTTAACTCCATTCACCACCGCTCTCTGGACTTGGTCGTCCAGACAGTTCTTCACCCAGCAATGAGTACTCCTGTCTAACCCACGAGCTGCCATCTTCTACAGGAGAAGGTAGTATGAGATGTTTGACCTGCAGAAGCCATTAAAGGTCACTTGGGCTTCTTAAGCTCAGTATGGGCTAGGACTGCCCCTTGCAGCCAAGATGACCTGGCCTCCTCACTTTGCAGTCACGGACATTTAGTGGCTGCTTGAAGGTGCTTGGAGGATCACCTAGACAGGTTATGCCTTCCCCAAGGTCATTTCCAAACACTAGTTGGACCACAAGCCAATCAAAACTGTAATGCTTACAGTCAGGCTGGTATCCTAAATTGAGAGTAAGCATTTCAGCAGGTCCAGCTCTGCCCTCACCTCTGTTCTAAAGATAGGCCATTCAGTTCCCTGGGGACTCCAGAAGACAATGAGAGGTGGATGGTATTGTCATCTCCTTTGCTCTTGGCCTCACGGAATGAACACCATCCAGTGTGTTCTTTGTCACTGCCCGCTTGAGAGAGCTAGGCCGTTTCTTATTGCAGCAGGACCTTCTAGCTTCATGTGCAAACTACTGGCTGCAAGCCTGGGTAAGTACTACAGCAAGACAGGAATAGGGATCTTGTCCTGGTGCAAAGAAGTCCTTGGAGAACAGCTTATTTTATTTTAGCAGAAAAAAGCAGAAGTAGTAGCAAGGCTGAGGCCAGAACAAAAAAGTGTAGCAGCAGGATATATATGATATAGGATATATATGAAAGCTACTTAATTCTAGGGAGGTGATCTCCAGACATTTTACCCAACATTCACTTAATTCTGAACAGATGATATTGAAACATGTTTAAATCAAAAGTATCAGCTTAAAATCACTGTGAAGCTGCTTGGAAGTTGAAGCAACATGTAAATTCACAGCAGTAGAAAGATTAGACGATGTCGATCTGGTTTCGTTGTTTTCTTTGCTAAGCACTTCTGTCATCTCTTATCACAATTAGTTTCACTGATTTCACTCTGTCTTCAAAATACTTACATGTTCCCCTTCTGGCTGGTGTATATCTTTCACACACAAATCAAAGGGCAAAGACTGACTAAAAATGGGAAAGAATATCTGTTAGTACCCTACTGCAGCAAGACAAAAGCATGAGCAGAGTACCACAGCTACTCTGAACTGGCTGTCACATTTTAAGTTGATGATGTCTCATTAAGCGCCATTATAAACAGAGGTTTACTAATTATGAATGCAAATCCAAAGCAGCAAGTCAAAAAGCGCCTGAATGCATATTCCATTATCAAAACACATAATAAACCTGAAATTATTTAGAAATTATTTCAAATGGTAGAAACTTACCAAAGTAAACAGGCTTGCCACATATGGGACAATAAGAAATCATTTTCAGGACTGCTCTGTGTCACACGCAGCATTTAGCACGTCTTGTGAAAACAGCAGTTTTCAGCTAGGCAACAGGAAGCTCATAGCCAACAGCAAGATGACGTGTTTTGCTTTTGAAGCAGGATGTTGTGGCCACAGGTAAAAGAAGTCACTGCAGTATGAAACCTGAATTCAAAGAGAAATGAATAAACGAAGATTGGAGACTAGAAACACTTCACCATGAGTGTCTGAGAATTTTGGGGTGCATCTGCATGCCTACTGTCTGCATTTAGGTGAGTTACAGTTGATACATAGATGAGACTAATTTTTAGACTCCAAAACATTGCAGGATTTAGATACTTGTTTCCTTATTTTGTTTGCTTGTTTGATGGAGTAGAGAAAAATCAGTGACAAAATTAAGACTCACATCTCTGCTCTGCCACAAACTTTTCTCCTGCTTGTATAAGCATAGTGTTGCTTCTGTAGCTTCGGGCTTGTGCAATAGTGTACTTTACAATAACTGGTGGAGCACATGAACTGGTCCTGACTGGGAAGTGCTCATGAAAAAACAGTCACAGGAGGACACTGCAGTGGAAGGAAGTGTGCAGTGCATATGGCATCAGCCGACATTTCAAGCAAAATGTCTGTACCAGCAGAACAGGAGTGTGTCAACATATCAGGCATACTTGCCACAATGTACTAGTACAGCTTGCCTACCTGCCACTGCAATGTAGGCAAGACAGGAAAGCATGCGGCAGGAAGTGAGTCCTCACCCTGTTGCTTAATTCTGAGTTCAGAGCATTTTGAACATTTGCTGAAGATAAATATAAAAGTGCTGAGCATGTATTTATCCAAGTTTTTGTACTGGAACTAGAACCAGGAGGCTTCATTTCCGTTGTCCTGCCCCTCATCACCTTGCCTGTGCCAGTAGTAGTGAGCATCAAATCATGAATACAGTAAGTAATTGCTGGGATACAGTGTCATGCCACTTCACGTAGGGTAAATGAACTAGAGAGGCAGTCCAGTGAGACTGTTAAGAGAAAAGATAGGAATGGTAGTTAAAGGTTCAGAGATTAATTGACTAAAACACCTTATTCTAATTCTCTTCATAGACTGCATTACACTTTATAATGAAACATAAAGACCAAGACCTTCAGGTGATGTTTCAAATTTTAAATGAAGCCATATTTCTGCAACATAAAAGTACTGCCTGGAACTTCTGGACATAAACACACTTAACTGAAATAACAAAAATGCGCAAAAGCTTCCTCATTTCTACATTACTTTGTACACTCAACAGCACATTGTGTGCAGGGAGTTTCATCTCTTGTCAATTTATTGTCAATTTATTTTCCTTCTGTGAGTGCGAGTCTCCCTCCCAAAGGGTTCAAAGGAGCATAAGAAAATGAAAAGACAACATTTCAATCACAGAATATAACAATAAACCTACAAATGCTGGTATGGCATCTTGTGAAAGAAATAATGACTGCAAAACAAGTCTGTCTTTTTAAACTACCTCTGATGTCTAGGTTTACTTAAAAAAAAATGTTGCCATTAACATTGATGAAGTGTACAAGTAATTCTTGTCACTCTTTAATACCAGCAAGAGCTCTGATGCTTAAACCATCCAGAACTTAATTGCTGATAAAGATTACTGGCCAGGGAAACTATACATATTCACACCTAGCATGCATTTTGGGTATCAGTGAAGACTTCTCCAGGAGAATTAACTTTGCAAATCTTTTCTCAGGTAGACTACATCACATGACAGATTGGTAAACAAATCCACTGGCAGTAGCAGAGCTGGGCAAATAGCAAGAAAAAGGGTTCATGAGCATGATCATTCATATTGCATGTAATGACCTTCCTTCTCAGCACACACTTGCAGAAAACTACAGATTATTGATTGAAAGAAACAAATAAAATATTTAATCGGTTCAAATGAGAATAAAACTTCTTATGCATAGGTAGATCTAAATACAACATCAGGGAGTCCTTATCTTTGTGAAGAAGTTATAACTAGCATTCATAGAATCACAGAAACATAAAAGCATTATGGTTGAAAATGATCTCCAAGTTCATCAAGTCCAACCATAAACCCTTCAACACCATACCTGTTAAACCATGTCCCCAGGTGCCTCATCTACACATTTCTTGAACATGGCCAGAGACGATGATTCCGCCACTTCCCTGGGCAGCTTGTTCCAATGCTTGATTACTCCTGTAGCAATTCTTCCCAATGTCTAACCTGAACCTACCCTGGTGCAACTTGAGGCCATTTCATTTTTGCTGAGGGTGTACTCAATCCCCTCATCCAGATCATCGATAAAGATATTAAAGAGGACTGTCCCCAACTCTGACCCTTGAGAAATGCCGCCTGTGAGCAGTCACCAACTGGATTTAATTCCATTCACCACCACTCTCTGGACCTGGTCATCCAGACAGTTTTTCACCCAACAATGGGTACTCCTGTCTAATCCACAAGTTGCCATCTTCTCCAGGAGAAGGTAGTGGGAGATTGCGTCAAAGACCTTACTGAAGACCACAGCCACTAGGTGTGTCACTTGGTCATAGAAGGAGATCAGGTTGGTGAGGCAGGAGCTGTTTTTCATGAACCCCTCTTGGCTGGACCTGATCCCCTGGTTGTTGCACACATGCTGTGTGATCACCCTCCAGACAACTTTCCTTGATACCAAGGCCAGCCTGACAGGCCTGTAGTTCCCTTCATCTTTCATCAGACACTTCTTGTAGATGGGCGTCACACTGGCAAGTCTCTAGTCTTCTGGGACCTTCCCTGTTGATCAGAGATAGATTATGGAGAGCAGCTTGGCAAGCACTTTCACCACCTCTTTTAGAACCCTCAAATGGATTCCATCTGCCCCCATAGACTTGCGGGTGTCCAAGTGGAGTAACAGGTCACTGACTGTTTCCTCATGGATTATGAAGGGGAGTTCTTCTGCACTCTATAGGTGTCTTCCAGCTCTGGGGGCCGAGTAATTTGAGGATAACTGATCTCAGTATTAAAGGCTGAGGTAAAGAAGGCACTAAATACCTCAGCCTTATCCTCATCCTTGGTGACAATATTCGCTGTTGAATCCGATAAAGGATGGAGATTCTCCTCAGCCTTCATCTTTTTGTTAATATATTTGTAGAAATAGTTTTTGTTGTCTTTCACAATCATGGCCAGACTGACTTCCATTTGAGCTTTCTCCTTTCTGGTTTCCTCCCTCCGTACTGTAGCAACTACCCTGTACTCTTTCTGAGTTACCTGCCCCCTTCTTCCAAAGGTGGTAAACTCCCTTTTTTCCTGGAGCCTCAGCAGTAAGTCCCTATGCATCCAGGCTGGTCTTCTTCCCCTCCAGCTCATCTTTCGGCACAAAAGGAGAGCCTACTCCTGAGCATTTAAGATTTCTGTCTTGAAAATTCAGCCTTCCTGGACCCGTTCACTCTTCAGGACTGTCTCCCAAGGGAGTCTCCCAATCAGTGTCTTAAACAGTCCAAAGTGCACCCTCCAGAAGCCCAACATATTGGCTTTGCTGACTGACTTCACTGAGAATTGAAAACTATCATTTTGTGGCCCAAGACAGGCTCCAAACTCCACATTTCTCACCAGTCCTTCTCTATTTACAAACAGGAGGTCCAGCAGGGCTCCTCCCCTTATAGGCTCACTTACTAGCTGTGATCGGAAGTTATCTTCCATGCACTCCACGAACCTCCTAGATTTTTTCCTCTTTGTAGTATTGCATTCCCAACAAACATCTGGTAGATTGAAGTCCCTGGCTATCGATTGTGAAACTTCTGCCAACTGCCTGTAGAATGCCTCATACATCTCTTTATCCTGGTTGGGTGGTCTATAGCAGACTCCCACCAGGATATCAGCCTTGTTGGCCTTCTTCCTGATCCTGACCCATAAACACTCAGCTTTTTCATCACCCACTTGGAACTCCATACAATCAAAGCACTCCCTCACATACATTGCTACCCCATCTCCTTTTGTTCTTTGCCTGTCCATTCTGAGGAGCTGAGCCTGTAGCCATCCATTACAGCACTCCAGTCATGACAGTGGTCCCACCATGCTTTAGTGATGATAACAGTGTCATAGTTTTCCTGAAGCAGTGTGGTCTCTAGCTCCTCCTGTTTCTTGCCCATGCTGTGTGCATTGGTGTACATGCACTTCCCCTGGGTTGCTGAGCTCTTACTCAGCCCTGACATGCTGCCCCTAGGCTCATCCCTAGTGATCCCAGTTATCCTCCTCCCACTTCAAACCTAGTTTAAAGCCCTGAAAAGGAACCCCGCCAACTCCTGGACAATGATTCTTTTCCCCCTGGAAGACAGCTGAACCCTGTTTGTCATGAGGAGGCCCAGTACTGTATAGAATGTCCCAAGGTCAAAAACTCCAAACTTGATTCATGACACCAGCCTCTTAGCCACCTGTTGAGCAAGTGTTTTTTTCTGTTCCTCTCAGCATCCTTCCCTGATACTAAGAAGATGGAAGAGAACAATACCTCCGCTCTTGCTCCCTCAACTGATTTCCCCAGTGTCCTGAAGTCCCTTCTGATGGATTTCAGGCTTCTCTTGGCAACATCATCACTGCTGACCTGAAATAGCAAGAGTGGGTAGTAGTCAGAGAGCCATTCAAGACTTGGGAGCCTTTTTATGATGTCCCAGGGCCGCAGGGAGACAATAGACCTCCCTGTGGGAAGGGTCTGATTGGCATATTGGGGCCTCTGTTCCACTCAGAATGGAGTCACCCACAATCATTACCATCTTTTCTTCCTGGTGGAGTCATTCTTAAGGCCTGGGCTTGACTGTCTCACCCTAGACAACCCCCTAGATGAACCTTGGTCTGTAACTTCTTTTATCTGGCCCTCAAGTTGCAAGGTTTCATTCCTATTGAATATTGTCACCTGAGGGGGTAAGGTGGGCCGGGAGAGGGTTCTCCTGCCACCTCGAGCAGGGACCTGTTTCCATTCTTGTTTATCTCTTAATTCTGTCCCCTCCTTCCTACAGCAAGAGGGTAGGGGATCCTCAGGCCAATTTGGGAGGTTCTGGGTGCAGTTTCCGGGTTGACTGCAGAGTGTGACTCCACCAATCTATTTCTCTCTCACACTCCCTGATGCTCCTGAGCCTTTCTACCTCCTCCTTCAGTTCCACCATCAGGCTAAGCAGTTCATCCCCTTGCTCATGCCTAAGACCGATGTTGTCTCTGCTACTTCCTGGTAACATGGAAAGACTAAGACACGCCCCACAGCTGGTCATCTGGGCTGCCACATGTATATGTGGTGGCTCAGTCTGTGTCGCCACGGTCTTCCTAGCGTTGGCTCTCTGCTGAGTACACACCATGACTTTGCCTGATGTCTCACTGAAGGAAGAGACCTTGGAGAGAGCTCTTTTTCTGAGCTGGGAGGAGACTCCCTGCACCCCCTGCTGAGACTCCCTGCACCCCCTGCCTACTCTAACTGATGCACCATGCCCTGCCTGTTGAGCCACACTGTTTGCCTGCTCCGTTTGCCCCAGTCTTGGGCGGTTGCACTCCCTGGGGGCTGTCCTTGCATGTGCGGGACTTGAGCCGCCTTCCCTGCTGTCTCCGCTGGCGCTGAGTCAGAGCTGCCTCTGGTCCAGTGCTTTGCACTGCCCGCTCGGGGGTTGGGGCTGTGTCTGTCTCTCACTCCCTGCGCTTTCCTACTTTGCAACTTTTGCTGTGGTTTTGCTCCTCTAGGCAAGGTTCCCCGGCACAAGCCTCTGCTGTGGAGCCCTTTCCTTCCAGAAGCCCTTCCC
>VZSV01000248.1:448835-468747 GCA_013398735.1 Nothocercus julius | reverse complement strand
ACTTTTGGTATTTCAGATTGTGGCTGTTTCCTCTAGTCCTATCAGTGGCCACCACTGAGAAGAGGCTGCCCCATCCTCCTCACTGCCTCCCTTGAGGTCCTTATAGACACTGATCAGGTCTCCTCTCAGCCTTCTCTTCTCCAGGCTGAACAGGCCCAGCTCTCTCAGCCTTTCCTCACAGGACAGATGTTCCAGGCCCCTGATCATCCTCGTACCCCTGCGCTGGACTCTCTCCAGCAGCTCCACATCCCTCTTGTGCTGGGGAGTCGAGAACTGCACACAGTACTCCAGGTCTGGCCTCCCCAGGGCTGAGGAGAGGGGCAGGATCCCCTCCCTCGACCTGCTGGAGACGCTCTTCCTAATGCAACCCAGGATCCCATTGGCCTTCTTGGCCACGAGGGCACTGCTGCCTCATGGTCAACTTGTCATCCACCATGACGCCCAGGTCCCTCTCTGCAGTGCTGCTCTCCAGCAGGTTGGTCCCCAGCCTGTACTGGTGACTGGGGTTATTCTTCCCTAAGTGCAGGACCTTGCACTTGTCTTTGTTGAATTTCATAAGATTTCTCACTGCCCACTTGTCCAGTCTGTCCAGGTCCCTCTGGATGGCAGCACAGCCCTCTGGGCTGTCAGCTCCTCCTCCCAGTTTGGTGTCATCAGCAAACTTGCTGAGGGAGCCCTCCATCCCTTCATCCAGGTTGTTAATGAATAAATTGAACAGAACTGGGCCGAGGACTGACCCCCTGGGGGACACCGCTAACCACAGGCCTCCAACTCGACTCCGCACCACTGATCGCCACCCTCTGAGCCCTGACCTCCAGCCAATTCCTAATCCACCTCACTGTTCCCTCATCTATCCCACACTTGCGGAGCTTGCCCAGAAGGATGCTGTGAGGGACGGTGTCAAAAGCCTTGCTGAAGTCAAGGTAGATGACATCCACCGCTCTCCCCTCATCCATCCAGCTAGTCATTCTGTCATAGAAGGGAATCAGGTTAGTCAAGCATGATTTCCTCTTGGTGAATCCATGCTGACTACTCTTGAGTACCTTCTTGTCCTCCATATGCCTGGAGACAACTGCCAGGATGAGCTGTTCCATCACTTTTCCGGGCATGGAGGCGAGGCTCACTGGCCTGTAGTTGCATGGGTCCTCCCTCTTGCCTTTTTTGAAGACTGGCGTGACATTGGCTTTCTTCCAGTCCTCCGGCACCTCCCCCGTTCTCCAGGACCCTTCCAAGATGATGGCGAGCGGCTTAGCTATGACATCTCCCAGCTCCCGCAGCACTCTGGGGTGCATCCCATCAGGGCCCATGGATTTGTGGGTATCGGGTTTGCTTAGGTGCTCTCTGACGCAGTCTTTCTCAAACCGGGGCAAGTCTTCCTCTCTCCAGGCTTCTTCTCTTGTCCCTAGGGCCTGGGACTCTAAAGGGCTGCCCTTGGTAAACACCGAAGCAAAGGTGGCATTCAGCAACTCTGCTTTTTCTGTGTTTTTTGTAACCAGGGCACTCAACTTGCTCCTCATCCACCCCCAGGTTGAGCTCCATGCATTCCAGTTGCTCTGTCACATAAAGAGCAACTCCACCCGCTCGCCTTCCCAGCCTGTCCTTCCTAAAGAGCACATAGCCTTCCATGACAGCGCTCCAGTCGTGTGAGCTACCCCACCATGTCTCTGTGATTCCAGTGAGATCATGGCCCTGGGACCGCACACAGATCTCCAGTTCATCCTGCCTATTCCCCATGCTTCGTGCATTGGTGTACAGGCATTTAAGGGAAGAAATCAAGCCTGCAGGTTTCCCGGGAGGGGTGAAAGAGGACCCTCTATTATTGTCTCCTATCCTCATTTCCCCACTACCATATTCCCCCTGTATGCCCTCTGACTTTGGCTGCGTGATACTGACTGCCCTGTCTGCGTGACACTCCCCTTCCCTCTTCTTGCTTAGTTTAAAGCCCTCCTCACCAGGTTGGCCAGCCTTTTGGCAAAGAGACCCTCTGAATATACAATAATTACTTTGTGCTTACATGCTTACTAGCAAACAAGACAATTTCAAAGAGTTCTAGCTATTAGCGCTGCGGAAAGAGAAGTCTTAGCCCAAGTAAATATTACCGCAATAAAATTTTAAGGAGCTTGCTTCAAACCATGTCAATGATTCTTGGACTTCTTAGAAATGAAACCAGTAGTGTTTTGTGTTTCATTCAAATGAAATAATTTTCCAACAATTGTTTACCAAAATATTATCTAGACTTAATGTGTCTAATTGCTTTATTGCCTGAATTATTACAGCACATACACACACACACACACACACACAAACTTTGCAAGTTTGTGAATTACTATTGCACACACACACAAAGTGTCTGAACACAGAGAACATAAAAAAATCCTCATTACAGCAATAACAGATATGGACAGTGCTTACAAAGGAATCTTTGCAAGGAGAAAAGAGAAAGCTGTGATGTTACTGGGAGGTAACAATAAACAGAGTGAAAAGTCAAAGGGGCCTGAGCAGCCTCCAGGGAGCTCTTGTGGGTCTCTGCAGCATGAATTGAAATCACACTTCCCAACGCATTAATGAACATGAGTTCATCATGTTTTCCAAATTGGATGAGTTGATCACGGGGAAGAAGGCAGAGAAGGGTGCAGTGCTTCTGTCCTTCTCATTGTTCTCACTCAAGCTTTTTTCCTGGATTCTGCAGAGTGGTGGTGCTCAAAATGTGAACAGGATGGGGATATAGAAAAGTCTGCTTTGCTCTGATTAGATTAAGCCTACGTTCTCTGCCTGTTAGTGCCTATGATAGCTTGCTGGAATACCTAACAAATAAATATTGCCCATGTCACTCACTTTGCCCTCAACCACATATTGACTATGAGTTCCCCTAGTTGGCAAGACATTCACTGGTAAATCACATATGTCTGTTGCTATTACTGTTTTAGAAGTTGAAATATCCAGCTCAGCAGTTAATGCATCGTATTCATTTCTCCGGGTATTTACTTCAGAAAATCATTCACCGGTTTTACGAACAAAATTTGTCAAGTAAAATCTATCCTTCCTGTTCTATGCAGTGATAACTTTTGCGTGCTCATCAGGCAAAGCAGAAAACATCCCTCCATTTGGTGCTAGCTGACATTCTGCTGAGTTTTACTGCCAGTGCTATATGGTTTTGCATTTCTTCAAAATACATTAAAGAAAAAGGACATAAGAAAATATTAAGGAAAAAGCCACCATTACTTCACATTCCAATTTTTTGTTCTGGAACAAAAGATGAGGAATTGCACGTGTTGGCACACAAGACTCCGCAAAACAATGTGACTTTCTAAATTATGTATTTCCTAGATCATCCCTAGTTACAGGAAGCATGCAAGAATAAGCAACAGTCCTTCACTTGAGTAAAGCAGGTAAGAGTAGGTGACCAAAATATTTTCTTCAGACTTTGACTTCAATGGGTCTGTGGGAAAATTTCTTGAGAAGGGGGAACTTAGAGAAAAACTAGGGCCTAACAGAAATTATGGCACTACAGAGGCTTGCTTGGGTTGAGACACAGTTGCCACTTCCAGATGGTTGGTATGTATGAAATCTACTCCTCCACAATTCCCTCAACAACACAAACTGCCCTCATAGCACACACTAATAAGAGTAAAGAAAGAGAGACACCATGACCAAACTCTGTTGTACTCCCTGCAGATGTGGCATCCTGGTGGTGCCATGCAGCTGATAAGCTGCATAGTACGCTAAGAGGTCCTGTGCTGGTCCATCAATGGTGGTAGATCTGTGCCTTCAGATACACTTTGATCGAATATTTTCTCATTATAATTATTCAGGTCTGCAGAGAAGGACCTGGGCATCATGTTGGACAACGAGTTGACTATGAAGCAGCCGTGTGCCCTAGTGGTCAAGAAGGCCAATGGGATCCTAGGGTTCACTGAGTGTCTCCAGCAGGTCAAGGGAGGTGATCCTGCCTCTCTACTCAGCCCTGCTGAGGCCAGACCTGGAGTACTGTGTCCAGTTCTGGTCTCCCCAGTTCAAGAGGGATGTGGAGCTGCTGGAGAGAGTCCAGCGCAGGGCTACGAGGATGATCCGGGGCCTGGAACATCTGCCCTNAGGATGATCCGGGGCCTGGAACATCTGCCCTATGAGGAAAGGCTGAGAGAGCTGGGCCTGTTCAGCCTGGAGAAGAGAAGGCTGAGAGGAGACCTGAGCAGTGTCTATAAATACCTTAAGGGAGAGAGTGAGGAGGATGGGGCCAGCCTCTTCTCAGTGGTGGCCACTGATAGGACTAGAAGAAACAGCCACAAACTGAAGCTTCAAAACTTCCACAGGACCTTAAGGAAAAATTCCTTGACAGTGAAGTTGACAGAGCACTGGAACTGGTTCTCTGGAGAACTTCCAAACCTTCTTGGGCACAGTCCTGTGCAACATGCTCTAGGTGACCCTGCATGTGCAGAGGGTTTGTGCTAGATGTTCTCTAAATGTCCCTTCCAACTCTAATTCTTCTATAATAACCCCTTCATAGTACCAACACACCTCCATCCCAAAAGTTACCCACCTCCAAAGTATAACCAGCCCTCATTGGGGGTGGTTTTTGGTTGACTATATGTTTAAATGAAGGCAAGAGACTTTTACACCAATCAATAACAACATTAAGTATGACTAGAGTCACTCAAGCTCCACCTAAATGTAAAAAAAAATATAAAAGGTGCCCTAAGGAGGGAAGAAGTTAGAGGGAAGGCTCCATCGCAACTTCTGGGATCGGTTGACAGGCTGAACCTCTTTCCTCCCCTCGGGTCGGGATGCCACCTAAGGACACTCCCTGAGTCTATGGGCCCTCTCCTGTCTTCTGGGGTGAGTGATTATTGCACATTTGTACATCAGAGCTAGCTAAGAACCCCACGCTGTAGCAGAGCATTTCCTGTACAGACACCCGAATCCTGCTTTGTAAATGCTGTGTTTGAATAATTCATACTAACTGTGAATTTGACTAATTCTTTTGAAGGCATTTGGACCTATAGTCAACAGAGTGTGAATCCAGTGTTGCCAGAGCAGGGCCTTTAGCTACCACAGTACTTTGTATCCCTATTAAGGGAGGAGTCCACCTGTCCCCAGTCCTTCTAACCTCTGAGGACTGGCTGGAATGCATGGTGATTCATCTCTTAACAAATTTGTCCCACTTTCAAGCTGCAACAGGGTCTACCAGAAGGAAGTGTTCAAATTGATTAAACTATTACAATAATCTGTGAAATGACTGTGAAGGCAAAGGAGAAAGTAAAGTTGGGGAAAATGCAAGTAGATACAGCAATGTCCCAGTTCCTTGCATGCTAGAAGATAAATTGTAATTATTATTAATTGTGCAGCTCTCATTTCCTAGATCTCTAATCCACACGGTCTGTTTCAGTCCTGCTTTTCGAGCTGCTGTACACTGTCCCCAGTATCTGCTAACAGTGACGCTCTATAACCTGGTCTATGCTCCAGAGGGAAAATGAAATTCTTTCTGATGAAAGTCAAGTGATAAGAAGGCAACTGTCATGTTTCATAAATCCTCTTCCCTTTTCAGTAAAACCGAAGGAAATAAAATAACCTATGTGCGAAGCCAAACACCACAGATTTTCATGCAAGCCATGTCTGCTGCTCAAGCTGAAATTTCTTTGAAAGCAGAGCTAATTTCTCTGCAGGACAGGAATGTGGAAGTAGATTTGTTACAACAAGTACTGGAGAAGGACTAGGCATGAGCTTCATCCAGGCTTTCCTTTCAGAGCTCACAGTGGCAGAGCCATGCTTGCCTATCGACTGATCTGATCTGTCAGGCAGCAGTTGTGAACCCAGTGATGAAAGTACCAAAGTCACGAAAGGTGGCCTTTCCTCAGGTTGCCCTTCTGTGGTCTGCTATAGAAAGCATTGTTGTTGGTGTGGTCAACCTTCATAGCACCTATCTACAGCACATCCTTAGGGGGTGAGGTTGGGTAGGGGTGCTGCTGACACAGGCACCTTTGGCATGCACTGATTTAAGATGAGAGAGTGTAGAGGACTGCAGAGCCCACGGTTGGAAAGCATGGCTCCAAAGTCCACATAGGCCTTGCTCTCTAGAATACAGAAGACGACAGATGCAAGGATGACATCCACCATTAGAAATACAGCTGAGAGAGTACAAGTAACCTGGAAGAGCCATGATAGTGTCAAGAGCAAACAGTTGCATTTGACAAGGTATAAGAATCAGGCGCATAAATGAGTCATTCTGCTAGGGCTTCACGCAGTTCCCAAGCCACATCCTTCATCTGGGCCAGAAGCTGACTGCCCGTTGAATTGCAGAGCACCAGAGCTCTCCTGGCAGCTGCTGACAAAACACTGTGATCAGTCTCTGTTCGGCTCTCAGCTGTTCTCAAGTTATGCAAGAAATTCTCTGAAACTGTCCCTCACTTGTTGTGAAGCTCCATAGGGTTTTGTTGACTCAGACATGTGAATGGGCCTGCAAACTTGATGGGAACCAACACAAACATCTTTGCTGAAAATCTAGTTCTGACAAAGCAAGGAAAGGGATGTGGAGGAATAGGTGTAGGGGAATGTTCTTTTCCAAGAAGAAGGAGCAAACAAACAGACAAACAAAAGAGTAAAGTGACTGAAGCAAATTAGGAACAGATTGTGTAGATAATGTAGAGGCCTTTAAACGTTTAGCAGTCTGCTTCATAATAAGCTGTTGTAATGGCTCAGATAAAATGCTAAGAAAAGGTGAATTTTGCAGAACAGCACAGATTTGTTACCAAAAAGAAGTAGTTCAGAGCATAAAGATTGTTGTAAAAAGTTAGAGTTGCACTACCTTTCGGAGAGATTTATGTATTCATAGTACCTGAGACATTGTCTTTATGTCCTGATGGCCTTTTTTATCATCAATGTATTGCCGAATGTCTTAAATTCACTTACATTTCACATCTGTCAAATTAGTGAAAACCAGTATAAAACTATACCTATATACATAGGCCCCTATGTCAATATAGTTAGCTAACTTCTGCCAGTTAATATGCAAATCTGATTTTGTGTGATTGTGTGAATGCCCTTATCACAGTTAAGTTTAGAGTTATCTTCAGTAGATTTAAAATACAATAGAACAATACACCCTTCCAGAAGAGCCACACAGGTGTATTCATTTCATTGTATCAGCATAAATTTACTTCCCCACTTGCATGAGGAAAGTTTTCCCCTGCAGAAGAGGCATTACTATATAAATAAAAAGGACACAAAGTTTTGAACAGACTAAAGAAAATCATGTGAAAATCACAGATCCAAGTCAAACCACCAACCTAGTGAGTGTAGTGGTCATAAAGTCAGAATGTACCCTGGCAGAATGAGTCAAAGGCAGAATAACATGTGCTGGAAAAGACCTTTCTGTCCTCCGAGAATGGGAGTTTGATACAGAAAAGATGTGAGGGTTGAGATCCACCAAGCCCTTCTCAGGGTCAATAATGAAAAACTGTCAGTTGACAGGTTAGTTTTTTACAACATAAGAGCTTTGGTAAAGAGGAAACATGACAACTAGTTTTCAATAAAAAAAAAAAAAAAGGAAGAAGAAAAAGAGAAGGGTTTTAATCTAGACTCCTCTTTCTCACATGACTTTTCATCCGTATCTAGGGAAACTCCAACTCGCACATAGGTTCACATCTTTGGAAGGAGGACATATTTTCATCCCCAGCCTTTCTTATGCGAATGGAACAGACTCTGTGATGCTGTTACAAATTGCAAATATCTACATATTTCCCCAGCACTCATCAGGTCAGCTCTTTCACTCGAAAAGGTGAAAATGTTGCCAAATTAGAAGTACAAATAAAGAGCAGCCTTTGACTCTCCAACTTAAGAGCCTTTAACTCTATGGAAACCATAGAGTTAAAAGGGAACTAGGAACCTCAGCTTCACCTATTGGAGCCAATATGTGTCTTTCTTTCAACCCTAAAAGGCTTTGAGTAGGTACTGTTTTCCACAGATTAAGAAATTTGGACTATTGTCAAAATGCTGAAAGTAGTTCCATCTGTGGTTACAAATGACACAGAGAAATCTTATTCAGACACTTGGAAGTGATAGCCAATTATTACCAAAAAGGCTTCAGCAGCCATCTTAGTGTTAGTAGCCCAATTATAAAATTGGAAGTAGAAAATGTAAAAGTGTTTTAACAAGAGATTAACAAAGGTTTATGGGTATCCACAGTTCTGCAGACTCATGCTTAGGGCTTTTCTTAGAGTGTTTTGTTTTGGAACTTTGAGATAAAAAAATAATAATAATCACCTGTCTTTCAAAAGAGAAGTTTCAGCACGTCGTGTGTACACTAGCTGTAACAGCTGGCTATCTGGCCTACGAATAAATCCACTCATTAGAGCCATTGTAATTGCATCTCATATGAATCTGTCTCGTTGATAGCGGGTGGTAGGTAACCCACAGATTCCTAGAAGCTTGGGTTGGAAATCTTGCAAATCTACCTTTGGAGTAGTGTTGTATTACTTATCTGAAGTTCATCCAGCTGTTTTTGGACACTGTGCCTGGAAATCTTGTGAGGTCAAGTGCTCCCAGAATATGTCCAGAGCTTCCAGAGTTGAACATGTCTAAAATTCTACAAAAAAGGGAGATTGGAATACATGTTCTTTTTTTTGTCTTTCTTGTTTTTTAAAAGAAAGAGGTGAATTGTGTTGTTTAAAAATGGAAAATATCCATTAAACAACTAACTTAGCTTCTCCACCAAGCCGTTCTTCCTTACATTTTCTGTTTTAGTTAGAGTGTATATGCAAGTGTAAAATCTTGCAGACCGCATGAAAAAAAAAAAGGAACATTAAAAAAAGCGAACAAAGCACTTTTGTGGTTTACAGAGAAGCGTTTGGCTTAGAGCTGTTATTCATTTGATGTAAATCATTTTGCTCAACTCTGGGCATAAGCTCATTAGTTTTTAATGTTGTTTAAAAAAAATTAGTGTTTAATGTTTTAATGTCTTCTTCAGACAGAAAACAATCCTCCAACTTTGCTGAAAGAATTGGGAGAAGAAAGAGGAGCCTCTTAAATCCTACCAAATGGATCCACCTATCACAGGCTCACACATCTTGAGAGAGATTTTTGAAAACATATCAGGATCTAAACATAACACTAGTTCAAGAAAATCAACCTCAGGAACCTACCTGGAAAAACACTGCCCAGTTAGTGGGTCGGATAGAGTACTAGAGAGGCAAATAGGGAATATACGGAAGAGCAGCATTTAATTAAGCAAAAAACCACATGGCTTCAGCAAAAGTAAGTCTTGATCTAATAATGTTTTAGAGCCTCAAATAGTTATTGTAAGAACATAGGACAGAGGTTCAATAGAGATTGCGAAACTCTTACATTTTCTGGGAGATTTTCAGCATGAGGAACTTGGAGTGAAATGTCAAAGGTGGGATGTTACAGGACAAGGCACAAAAGAGTTTGAAAATGAGAAGTCATTCAGCATTGTCAAATTAGAATCTTTTCATGATCTACTGAAATTTTCCTCATGCATCATGATTAATATCTTGGTTTGATAGAGTCCATCCCATCACATCAGAGCATTCCAGGAAGCCAGATGTCCCTCTCAAATCTTGTGCTCTGTTGTCCTTGCAGTTGATGATGCTAGGAAAATAAAACATCCATGTTTGAACATCACCCTTGTCCTTCTGAAACATGAGTTTGAGATTTTAGCGGCAATCTCTTGTTGTAAAAGTCATGAAAGAGAGGCCTCATCCAAAGACTTGAAAAATTTAAATTTTCCATTGCCTTAAGTCAACTGCATGCTAGACCTCAAATTTTGGCAAGGATCTGGGCCATAGATGTAGAAATGCAAGATAAGATTTAGCTCCATGAGTCCTAGTCATCAACTCCAGCTCATTAATAAAAAGTCTGTGGTTCATCCACACTTCCTCTGAGCTCATATTCTCTGTAAAAATGGAATGGGAAAGGACCTTGGCACTTTTAATAAATACAAATGGGAAAGAATTCCAGCTATCCATTTCATCACAAATTTGTATCTTTTTTTTTTTTTTTTTTTAACTTAGGAGCAAATGGTGTAGAATATAGAAAAGATTTACCATCAGACACAATGAATCTTTAATTGAGTACTAACAAGAATAATATCAAAACTGCTTTGCTTTTAGCAACTCTGCAGGGAACAATAAACCTTATTCACCTTCTATAGTGTCCATTTATCTCTATAATCAGAAACATAGTGCCTTAACAAAGTAGCTTCGTCTAGAAATGATCCAGCTCTTTGCTATTTTCACAGTGAAGTTCAGCCATAATTTGTAGTCTCAGGCTTGTAACTTAGCACTTTCTTTCTCCCCAGATGCTCTTGTACTGTTATAAACCCCTTTCAGTGGGTCACCAGCACCTTTCTCAACTGAGAATAGTCATGAGTCATTGCAATTTGCATTAAAAC
The DNA here is from genome assembly GCA_013398735.1 of Nothocercus julius. NCBI lineage: Eukaryota > Metazoa > Chordata > Aves > Tinamiformes > Tinamidae > Nothocercus > Nothocercus julius. Next base: position 458,345 of record VZSV01000248.1, on the reverse strand, counting down.
ATCACTATCATCAGCTGTGCTTTTATTTCATGATATTAAAATGTAATGATGTAAAAATGCTTCTCAGATAGCATTTTTACATCTTTTGCCTTTAAATCATAGCTGAATTTGTTCCATTATGAAAAGCAAGTCTTGTTCATGCTGTGGCTCAGCATAAATGTTCTATTTTAACTATTTTATTTTCAGTTGTTTTTCATATGTCATATTATGCAACAGATCTAAGTAGACAAAAAGCAGGCAGGTATAGGCACAAATATATACAAAAACAAACTCACAATGGCGTTTCTTCACCTGTGTGTTTACCAACAGGTTTGTATATGTTCATCTGGACTAGATTTTGTACATTATGACAGTAGGAATAAAATGTTCTCTAGCCTGCCATTTCCAAAAGGTAAGAAAGAAATGAACCTACAGGTCAAAGTAGTCATCTTATTACAGTTGACTCAATACTTCCATTAGTATCTTATTTTATCTGTCCCTCTGCTCCCAGGGAGCCCAGCTGAGAAACGAAAAGGCTTCAAGAAGCACAAAATGGAGCATTTAACCAAACGGCATTCTTCTCACGACCTCTAGCAATAGCAGTTGAATGTCTTCATCACAGAGATTTTTCATTTTAATCAGCTATGATATCAACTGAATTCTTTGAGCTTCACAGGCTGTGTAACCTTGCTAGGGCAAAAACAAAAGCAGCTGGGAAAAAGGGTGAAAAACCTACACCATCCCTGATTCAGCAGCTACTTCTGTTCCAGCACAGTTTCAGCTTAGTTTTAGGTCTGTGTGTCTGACAACTGCTTTTGCATAGACCAGAACTGAAGGCTGGATTGTGGACCACAGTTGTCAGCAGTTAGTAATGTATTTGACTCATTGCCTTTTTTGTTCTTCGTCGTCAAAAAAGTGTATGCACCTACTCTTGTGATACTGACTTTCACCCAGTGACTAATGATGAGAGTTTCACCTGTGGGTTCACTAAAAGGGATTCACTGAAATTCAGACTCCTCTGGAAAGTTTTAATTGGATATTTTAGGTCATATGACATGTTTCTAACCTAAGAATCAACATGTTTAATCCAAGAATGACTTCATGTATGTCTTTGTCTGAGATAAGTGGGTTTCTAGTAACAACTGTTATATTTTTTGATTATTTGCTGTTAAAAGTATTTTTATTTCCCTTTTTAGTCTAACAGTCAGGCTGTTGACTCTATTATGTATGGAAAATTAATTCCAAAGAGTTCTTTCAGAAAATACTGCTTTCTAAATATCTATCTATTTTTAAATCTAGTCGTGAATTGTGATATTCATGGGATTCCACCTCCAGTCTGGCACTAGAGCATTTCGCCTTGTGTTCCTGTTACAGTTAAAGGCGGCTGTGCTCCTATTTCCTCATTTACTTCTTGGCCTTTGACACAGTCTCCCACTGCCTTGTCCTGGAGAAGATGGCAGCCTATTGCTTAAACAGATGTACTCTTCATTGAGTGAAAAAATGGCTGGATGGCCAAGCCCAGAGTGTGGTGATGAATGGAGTTAAATCCAGCTGGTGAGCAGTGATGAGCGGTGTTCCCTAGGGGTCAATGCTGGGCCTGCTCCTCTTTAATGTCTTTATTGATTATCTGGATGAGGGGATTGAATGCACCCTCAACAAATTTGCAGGTGACAAGCTGGGAGGAAGAGCTGATCTGCTTGAGGGTAGGAAGGATCTGCAGTGGGATCTGAACAGGCTGGATCAATGGACTGACACCTACTGTATGAGGTTCAACAAGGCTGAGTGCCGGTTCCTGCACTTGGGTCGCAACAGCCCCATGCAGCACTGTAGGCTTGGGGCAGAGAGGCTGGGGAGCTGCGCAGCAGAAAAGGGGTTGACAGCTGGCTGAACCTGAGCCTGCAATGTGCTATTAACGCTGTGTTGTAAATATCTGTTTGTCTTCTGACTATGTTTTAAGTACCAAATTATAGGCAATCACGTGTACATATAATGCAGGGAAAGCTGCATTTTAAGGATTAGAGTAAATGAATAATAATGAAAAGTAGCCGAAGGCACTCACATATTCAGCTTATTCTATAGTGTATTCTGTCTTTGGCACAATTTTCATCTAAAGAACAATCCTGAGTTCTTGCATTTAGCTCCATAAAAAATTCCCCACTCACCAGGAAGTAAATCAGTCTAATTCATGCTAACATATAAGTTTTGGAATAACATAGCAAAGTGGTGCGTTGATTAATCTACATGGGGTATCCTGAGCACCATACCTCAGCTGGATTTTCACAAAACATATTGCAAAGTTCGGTGAGAGCATTTGTAATGCAGGGTTTGTTTGTACAAAACTGCTATTACAGCCTGTCTCACGTTAACCTCTTTTTCATGTCAGACAACAATACACTTTACAAAACAAGTCCTTAGCTCCTAAACTTTCCCTCTGCTAAAGTATAAGCCTTGCAAAGTGGAAAAAAATCAGATCTGCAAAGAAATCATGTTTCCAGACAGAGTTTTGAATGAAGAAGCAAAAAGATCCCTTCTGTTTTCTCTTTGTTTCCATACCCTAGTGCCCTGCACACTGCCAATTTCTTCTCCTGGAAGGCGTACAGAAAGTCTGATAGGGAGATGTCTGACGTGAAAGAAAGCCTTCAGCTTTCTGAGCAAAATGAATGTGTAAGACTTTACCTGCTATTATTTATGCTTAAATAATGGATGTCAAAATCCTCAGTTTAATTAACTCATGCAATAGTTATTCAGTATTATACCCATGCATCTGTACTCATTTCTTTATACATCTTTCTAGGCTGTTGACTCAAGGGACTTGCAAAGCCCACTCATGAAAATAGGAATTTAGAAAAAACAACTGAATTGTCAACTCTCCTATGCTTTTTGTCCATGCTGGTTTCACCTCAGCAGGTGCCACCTGGAGCCTCCGTAAGGACACAGAAACCTGCCCCACTGGCAAAGTGGCACACACTGTTGATGCATTTGCTCCAGGCATTCTGCAAAAAAAAATCCTTTCTGCAAATCTTGTCTTTTGGGGATTACAATGAGTACTGAATACAGGTGTAGAACCAGTGATGAGATCTGTTCCTTATTGCTCATTGGAAAATGCTAAGGACAAACATGGTTAAAACTGGACTCTGGTGGTCCTTCTGGGGCTTCTGGGTAAAGAATGTTATAAAGTGCTATTACCTATAGCTTCCTACCTCTTCACCAAAGAGGGAGACAGCCAAAATAGATCATTTATCATAGGCATTATCTAAAATGGATTTTTCTGTAGTTGGTGTTTGCCCTACAGCTTCTTTTCACCAAGGCCAAAATAAAAAAAACCTATCATCTTCAAGAACATGTAAGGCCTTTCTCATACCCAGGGCCTTAGTACTGATACGTTTCAGTCACAGTTTCCTATTGCATAAATGAAGCAATTAAGTTTCCCAGCATGCCTAGAGTTCTGGGAAAATCTTCCACCAATGTCACTGGTCTGTGGATTAGGAAAAATATCAGCCCAGAAGTCACAAGACTTTGTACGAGGAGTGTCCACTTATCACTCACTATGGTCATTAGTCTCCAGTTTGATCAAGGAGCAGAGATTCTCCCATGCAATCAGCCATACTTTTAGAATAACCAATCATCACAGCAAAAAATTGGAAAACTGAGCAGTCACAAGGCTGAAAATGGCCTGTTAAATTATATGGCCAATATTTAGAAATAATAACTACTTATTAGAAAATCATACAAATTTTGAATTCAGCAGAACAATAACAACAACAAAAATGAGACTCATTAATGAGTCCCATGAAGTCTGTTTGACCAGCTGGATTCCCAGGGATTGGTGTGTACTCTGATGTTCATGATGTTTTCCTTTGTATAGCTTGCTTTGCACATCCACTTAAAATAGAATGCAGTAGTGTGGAATCACAGTTCAGAAGTTGATCCAGAAGTTCCCAGATGATTTAGGAAATCGTTAGCTTCTGCCAAAACTCAAGCCATTTTAGGAGATAGGATCCAGAGTCAGAACTAAACAGGATATTACAAGAAATCCATAAAGGTTTTGAAAAATATACATATATATCTTATTGTGAACACAGTAGTTCTGTGAACAATTAAAAGAAAATAAACTTGTCCTTCAGGCTTAGTACCTTTTTTATGAAGTTCTTAGGATGAACAGGATCGACCAGCACGAACAGTGCTGTTTTTGTTCTACTGCATTTTAATGCTGGCATAATCATAATAAAATTATCTATAGTATATTCTGCCATTTGAGCGGATGTTTCGTCAGCTTTGACTCACAACAGTTTTAACAAGTAACATGTGTTTTATGGTGCCATTTATATAAAATATATTCTTAAACATAATCAGAGTGATTATATGTTCTTTCTTATATGAATCTTTTTAAAAAATGGGACTCTGCCTGAAATACTCTGCTTAACCCTATACAGCATTAGGAAATGAAGAACAGCACGTGTCCAAACAGATAACACAGCAAATAAAATTTTGTGGTCTTCTCTCATAGTCTTTCTGCTATACAGGAGAGCTGAACATTTATAGAAATCAGATGTGCATAAAAACCCAGACTATAAACTTGCAATGACTAAAGTTTCTTTGCTGGATCCCTGCCACTTTACCTTGTTCTCTGTCACTGATCAGTGATTTATAAAGTCAAGCTGCTGTCTCTTGTGGCTGACTTAAACATCAGAAACAGAAGAAGTTTGGCTGTCGTCTTCTGTTCAAAATCATCAACCAGCCAAGAAATGTGTCATGGCCAAAATAAAACCTGAACAGTTTTTGAGGGGAAATAGAAAACAGTGGAAGCTGAAATTTTCTACCCACAAACCGTCAAACACAAGAGAGCTCCTGAAGTATTCATTGTTTTTCATTGGATCCATGTTTTCCAAAGATCTTTGATGTCATTTGTCACACCCAACCAAATGGCAAATTTTCAGGACTGCATAGCACTCATTATGCTGTAGATCTGACCCTGAGATCTCTCATCATTCTGGGGAAGGGAGAGAGCTATCTTGAGAAGGCTAACACAGCATAAAATTCTGGTGGAGGCAATTTATTACTGTAATTAGCACAGAAAGTTAAAGACTGGATTGGTATTCATTACAATTGACTAAGGTTGGTGTAGATATATGAAATACAGAGGCCTGGGCAAAGAAAGCTAAAATGCTTCATGAACATTTTCAGTGAAGAAATTTGAGCTAAGAGTTGTGTAATCTTGTCCTTGTAAAGGCAAGAATTTGCATGCCTAAAATACAAACTATGACTTTTTGGGTTCTCAAGTCAGCCAGAATTTTGGGAAGATCAATATCCCATAGATATCTTCCATAAGTCTTAGACATTCTGGGGAGAGAATAAAGTGTGTAAGAGGCTCTTATATGTTCCAGGTTTTTGCCCTGAGAAGCTGAATAAAGAAGACGCAATGCTATCTCAGACCCCCCAGAATACCCTAGCCTGTTCTCCCCTCCCACTGCTTGTGGCTGAGTTTGACTTCCAGCACGGCCAGATGTGCTCCTTCTGCTTGTATCAGCAGCAATATACTGATTAAAGAACACAGTGCACAGCACCCTTACACTGAAAGGAGAAATAACTGAAAAAAAAAAAAAAATTGTTCAATAAGAGAAGTCATACCAAGCAGGAGGCAAGAGTCTATACAGCCAGAAGTTGTGCTGCTCCTGGAGAATAGGATGTTACAGTCCCTTCAAACTGGTACTGAAACCCTACAAACTGAGGTCTCTCTGCTTCAACACTTATGCATTTCAGCTGTGTTGCTGGGATGTGTTGCTGGAGCACTGTGTGCCATTCTGGGCTCTGCAGAACGAGAGAGACGTGGAACTTCTAGAGAGGGTCCCCCATTGAGCAACAAAGATGATTAAGGGACCAGAGCATCTATCATATGAGGAAGGACTAAGCAAGCTGGGCCTGTTTAGCCTGGAGAAGAGAAGATTGAGAGGTGATTGGATTAACATGTGTAAGTACCTGAGGGGAGAATGTAGGGAGGATGGGGCCAAACTCTTCTCAGTGGTGGCCAGTGACAGAACAAGGGGTAATAGATACAAGTTGAAACCCAGGCAGTTCCAGCTCCATGTGAGGAAGAACTTCTTTGCTGGGAGGGTGCCAGAGCCCTGGCACAGGCTGCCCAAAGATGTTGTGGAGTCTCTTTCTCTGGAGATCTTCGAAACTCGCCTGGATGTGAGCGGGTGCCCCGTGCTCTGCATGTCCCTGCTGGAGCAGGGGGTTGGACTGTGATGCCTAGAGGTCCCTTCCAGCCTCAACCGTTCTGTGATTCTGTGATTCCACAGTTGCGCAGACCATCTGCATATATCAGAATGTCTTTGCACATAAAAGGTATTATCTTTCGCTGAGTAAAAAATGTGCATATGAAAGAAACGTCAGAGAAACATACAGTATTCTGGCTTGCTCACCTATGGCAGTAATGGCAGGGAACTTCTAGTCTGTCAGAGAAAGGGCGAGAAGTTGTTCTTCAGTGTTTGCTAAACCACTGTGGAAAAAAAAGGTAGATTGTTGAATTACAAATCAGCTCAAAGAAAGGATACAAACCTGCAAAGAAAGGATAAAAAATGCCAGCTAAATTCTGGGGTCTTATGAAAGTTTTGAAGAGTGCAGAGATGCTAGTGATCAGCACACATCCTGCACTGATGTGTTTCAAAAGACAATATAAGAGCTTTTACCCTAAATGCGACAAAGAAAAAAACAACAGAAGCCCCCTCCCCACTCTCATCTTTCTTTTTCCTCTCAGCACCCAGCTCAAGCTTTGTTCCAGACCACAGACAAATGCTGTTCTGGGAATAAACTCTTGGTGTCTGACTCTCCTCTTGGCACACGTACCTAGTCCTGCTGCTTGACTTGCTCCAGAGGTAAAAGAGTGATATATCCCCTTAATGCAGGGCAGATGGCAGTGTGTGCCCTAGCATGTGGTTACAGAGCAGAGCTGTCATAGATCATTTTGAATTAGATTACTACAAAGGCAGCATGCATAATGCTGAAAATATATTATCTTGCCTTGTTTCTTCATCATCTTTGTAACCCTTTTGTAAAATAAACAGAATACATAAAATTTCCTTTAAAAGCTAGTTACAAGGTGACATAAGAGTGAGGGGTGGTCATACCTTGGAGGTGGGTAAATACTGGGTGGTGGGGTGTGTGTGTTCTCTGCAGGGAGTACAACAGAGTTTGGCCATGGTGTCTCTCTTTGTTTACTCTTATTAGTGTGTGCTAGGAGGGCAGATTGTGTTGCTGAGGGAATAGTAGATTCTGTACACACCAACCATCCTGGAAGTGGCTACAGTGTCTCACCCCAAGCAAGCCTCTGTAGTGCCATAACTTCTGTTAAGCCTTAGTTTTTCTCTAAGTTCCCCTTTCTCGAGCAATTTTCCCACAGGCACATTCCTTTCTGTGCTGTTTGTAGGTCTCTGACATAGGTAAAAAACAAGATGCTTTTGCTTACCCTTCCCCAGTCAGATGATGTGATTGAAGACATCCATCTAAGGAAGATTGTGGGGAATCAAAAATGAAAAAAATGTTTTCTGCCACTATGTCATAAAAAAAAAAGTGCAACTTTTCAAAATGATAATGTCAAACAAAAAGTAACATTTTTCAGATATTCTTTGGCAGAAGAACAGACCTCTCTACATCAAACTCTCCTTTTTTTTGTCGTGTTTTAGCAACTTAAAAGTTCAGCTATTTATGTTCTGCTTCTGTAGTGTCAAGGTTCTCATTTAATCATATCTGAGCTGGTTGTAAGCCCCCTCTGAAGCTGGGGCATGAGCTTGACAGGATGAGAGATCATAGCCTCACGAACAAAGCTCTACTACTGTATCTGTCACAGCCATCTATCTCCCTGGGGCTTCTTGTACCAGAAAGTTCTCTGCACAGATCTGATATCAGCCTTTCTCAACAATTCACTGAAATTCTGACACCTTTCAAAGCATGCAGATCTTCACATCCACCATTTGCATTTGTAGTAGTTCTGCAAGGGAGAGCATGGAGTGACTCAAAAAAAAAAAAAAAAAAAAAGCCAAATGATCAAAAAATTCAAAGCCTGATTCTAATCTTCAGTTAAGCTCAAGTAAATATAGCATGGTCCTAATAGTATCCCAGCAATTATCTGATTGGGTTTAATCTGATAATACCAAGCAAAACAAAATAAAACAAAAACACACAAAACCACACAGACACAAAAGAGAATGAACCCTGTACTACAGTTGCAGGTGATAACCAGATCTTGATAGGCTTTGTTTGCCTTTGGCTTTCTAAAACTTGTTTCTAGAGGTTGTTAGCTGGTTAAGAGTCTTCTAAAAGTCCACCTTGCATCTGCTTTGATCTTCTTGTGACTTAAATTGGAATTAGATCTTTAGCAGCACCATAACGAAACTCATTCTTTGATAGTTCTGATTATAAAAACTGTGGGAAATGAGTATTGAGAATCTCAGTCAGAAATTATTGTTCAGGCTTATGCGTGGAGGCTTGACAAAGAACAAAGTCAGAGAGCCGCCCTTGTAGGGGACACTGACTAAGATCTTTGAAAAAAGCAACATGGAGTTACCATTTCTTAAAGCTGTTTTTTTTTTCTCTCTCTCTCTCTGAATATGTATTGCTTAAAATAGACTCTTGAACTGTGAAAACCCCAATCTTTTGTCATTGTTCTAAAAAGTCTATATATTTTGGATTTTGAGGCAGAGGTGGATATTCTGTTTCCCTGTTGCTCTCTTTCCCTTTCTCTGATTCTTCTTTCCTTTTCTGCAGGCAGCAGCTGGAAAATGGAGAGGGAGCAGATTGGGAAAGGGACAAAAGAGAAGGAGCTTGAAAGAGGAGAGAGACGGAAAAAACATAAAGGAAAATACCAGTGTTTGTGAAGATTTGGATAACAGTTTTTAAACAATTCCTTCAAAGGAATTAGTTCTTGGAGCATGTACTCTCCATGCCTCCCAAACTCCTCCTATGCTCATGCTGGCCCCAGCAGTAAGGAAGGTCAAGCTCTGGAAATTTATTCAGGTTCAGGACCTGCCTTCGGGTTCTGGGCTCTCGTTGCATGACCGTAATTAATGTCAGTGGTGGTCACTCCTTGGCTTTTAGGTCAAGTCCATTTTTAGAGGGTCTGTAACCGAATATTGCCCTACAAAGGGAAAGTGATGTTGTAGTGCAGAACAAACCAAATAAAATAAGCAGTGGAGGATAAGCACTGTTTTCAGTATATCTATGTTGAAATATATATATTGAATATATTCCAATATAAAGGCCTAGTTCTTTGCTTATTTTTCTTACTTATGTTTATTGTGATACTTTCTCACTGACTTTTATAAAAACAGTTTGTTGAAAATGATCATCAAAAGATATTCCAAAATTAAAATGTATCATAGAATCATAGAATGAATCATAGAATCCTTAAGGTTAGAAGGGATCTCTAGAGATCATCTAGTCCAACACCCCTGCACACGCAGGGTCACCTACAGCATGTGGCTCAGGACTGCGTCCAAGCGCGTTTGGAAGATCTCCAGAGAAGGAGACTCCACA
>VZSV01000248.1:415329-431553 GCA_013398735.1 Nothocercus julius | reverse complement strand
TGAAAACAGTCTCAGCAATGTGCCTTCTACCTCCTCTCCTTTTTATTTCTTCCTCTGTTCCTCTGTGACTCCAAAACCTCTGAGGAGTCCTTGGAAGTTGTGTCTCAGATATTCCAAACCACACAAGATTTTGGATTTGTAACAAACTTTTCTGTTGTTTCTCCCCTTTTCTCCTCTTTTTTCTCACTTGGAAAAGATTACCTGCAACTTCAGGCTGGGCAGAGGAGGCAGTTAAAGTCATCGATTGGAACGTGGAGGATGGACCTTGAACTCAGTTATTAATATATTCTTAGTTAATATCATACAGAGAATATCACTGAGGGAAACTGCTTTCCAACATATAGATATTTCCCAAGGCTGTCAGAGTGATTTAGGACTGTAGTTCCTACCAAAATCCCCTGGCATGCTTATGCTCCCATCACAGAATCACACAGAATCACACAGAATAGTCGAGGCTGGAAGAGACCTCTAGAGATCATGTAGTCCAACCCCCCCTGCTCAAGCAGGGACACCCAGCATACGAGGCACCCACTCGCATCCAGGCAGGTTTGGAAGATCTCCAGAGAAGGAGCTTCCACAACCTCTCTGGGCAGCCTCTTCCAGAGCTCTGTCACCCTCACAGGAAAGAAGTTCTTCCTCACATGGAGCTGGAACTGCCTGGGTTTCAACTTGCACCCATTACCCCTTGTTCTGTCACTGGCCACCACCAAGACGAGTTTGACCCCATCCTTCCTGCATTCTCCCCCCAAGTATTTATATGCATTGATCAGATCCCCTCTCAGTCTTCTCTTCTCCAGGCTAAACAGGCCCAGCTTGCTTAGTCTTTTCTCATATGATAGATGCTTTGGTCCCTTAATCATCTTTGTTGCTCAATGCTGGACCCTCTCTAGAAGCTCCACATCCCTCTTGTGCTGGGAAGTCCAGAACTGCACACAACACTCCAGGTGCAGCCTCACCAGAGCCAAAGAAAGGGCTAGGATTCCCTCCCTCACCCTCCTGGCAACACTCTCCTCATGCAGGCCAGGATCCCATTGGCCTTCTTGGCCATGAGGGCACATTGTTGCCTCATGGTTTACTTGTTGTCAGCCAGGACTCCCAAATTCCTCTCCACGAAGCTCCTTTCCAGCACATCAGCCCCTAATCTGTACTGGATTCTGTACTGGATCTGTACACAGACAGCTTCCTGGACACAGATGCCTTCCTCTACAACACCCAGCATGTGGCCCTTCCCCAGCAAGCCTGCTCAGCAACCCAATTCCTTACAGCACTGCTGCATCTCTCTTCTCACCAGATGTATGACCAGATGCACCCCCTCGCCACACTTGAGAAGCAGTGCAATGGGGATCCAAGAAGACCCTATGAGTCCACACTGCAATCCTGGCCTCTGGCCCCTCTCTAAAGGCATGTGCAGGGAACATATTCCAACACTTGATTCTGACTGAGTGGCTTTTCAGTCTGCTTTTGCCTGCTGGCTGCAAAAGGGGATACTGCATAGCAAATCACCCATCTTTTGCATAAATTTTGCAGAATTTGACCCCTAATGAACATGTAATTTGTTTCTGTGTTCTTTCCCTATGAGTGGCTGTTTGTTCATTTTATTACATTGAGAACCAAACAAACAACCACCATGAGTGTATCAGAGGGAGACACTCATCTCTCCTTCTTTCGATTTTCTTCCTTTTCCATGCATCCTCTCTGCAAGCTTATTTCCTACCACCTATGCTCAAGTAGTTGAAATGTCTGTGAGTATTTCAGAATCACAGTCAGGGTGCTAGAAGTCATCCAGACTTAGAAGACCTTTGAGGATGTAGAAAGAATGAGCAACTGTAATTTTTAGCTGATTTAAGAAGGATTTTCAAATGAAAATGAACAAAAGTTAACCTCTTCAACCAAGGCAGTTGAAATGTAAAGGACAAATTATACAAATAAGATCTAACCAGCCATATATTTAACACATTAGTCTTTTGATGTTCACCTTAGATCTGCCAAACTAAGCAGCTTGTGTTCATGGAGGTGAACAAGGGTCCTGGAACACAAAACAACTTAGTGCACAACAGGTCCAGTGGTGGACCAAGGTATGATCTTAGAATCTGATACTATGCAGGTTCTAGTGTTTCTCTGAGGACCAGATCAGGAATCAAAAAGTGCTCTTACAAGCTCTCTGCAACTCGTCCTTTGGGGATTTTTCTTTACCTTCAGGGGTTGGGCATTGGTTCTTGGTGCTGTACGAAAGTTACCCTGGAAACTGGATGCAAGGTCCCTCTTGCACACACATGTATATCAGACTTTTGAGGCATTCAGAGGAACACGTGAGTTACAAATAGGCTCTCACTACCATCACTAGCCTGAATCTGGCTTATTCAGGAAAAAAAAAAAAAAAAAAAAAAGCTTTTTTTTTTTTCTGGAAAAATAAATCTTGAATAGACTTTGTCCCAGGCAACTGCTAGAACATCTCTAGTTTTACATGATGGTGGACAAGTTTGTTCTTCTCTCTACTGGTATCTAATGTGGGACTAAGTGCTGTGTCTCTAGTTATTTATTTCTTTCTATCTTGTTCTATGACCTTTAATGGGAATTTAGATCAGTGTAAGACAGAGTAAAAATCATGGGATCAGAACAGGTGCATGGGGCAGTAATCAACTACAAAAGGTATAAATCAGCAGAAAGCATACTTCCTTAATTAGATTTATTAAGAATCATAAACCATGCTTTAGAAACAGCAGCCAGGCCCCATGAAGATAAATCACCATGATGTTACTAGTGCCATTGAAGTGTTCTAGGTATCTGTTAAAGACGTCAGTATCATGCAAGATGGACTCAGTCATCAAGCCTATGCAGCAAATGAATAACCATTGCAATGAAACTAACAGAAAAGCCTTGGGAGATGAAATGGAGGCAGTTTAAAGGGTTAGTAATTCACTTGTTTTAAATGCACTTCCCTAAGATGTTCTAGTGCACTTGCCTAAGAATATTCCTTTGAAACTATTATTTTCTTATTGGTGATAATTCTCAATTTTAATTTTTAAGTATACCCACAGTTTCTTGTTATTACACACATCAGTTCTTTCTGATCTCAGTAAGGCCGGGAGGGGCTGGGATTTTATTCTTTTAATCATACTGTCAGCATGATTTATGGAACATGCATGCCATATTTGTTATAAAGTTTTTCCTGTGCTTTAAGTGGTGATGATTTTCCATTGAAGAACATATCACCAAATTTAAACATAAAATTATAAACAAGGTCTGTTTGTTTTCTTTTATTCCAAGTGCCATCTTTCATCAAGAATGTGCAAAACAAAACTCTCTTTTTATCTGGACTTCATTACTCCTCACACACTCCTGCAGCTGAAATGCAGTCTTGCTGCCCACTCTTGGAAGGCTCGTTAATGAGCCGCTTGAGGAATGTAGTACAGCAACTTCCAATTTCTCATTAGTACATCAGAATACGGTGCGATTCTGCCTGAAGAGAGAACAGGATGAGGAGAGGGAGCACATCTCAGAGCAAGCAGCCTGCAAGGTATAAATCAACCTATATTGTCAAAATGAAACCTATTAACAGCAATCACTCACATGACTAACTTTCTTCTATATGTTGAAGGCATGAACATTAGAGCTCTAGTTATTAGGGCTCTGAAAACATTAGAACTCTATTTATTAAGGTGTAGACTGCCACACACTGTGTATGGTCCTGCCTGTCCATGCATCCCTACCCCAGTCAGACTTGCAGTTTTCTTAGACAAACCAGACAGGAGAAAGTGCCCAAAGCTGGTGGGACCCTCTTCCTTCCAACAAGTATGTTTCTTGGAAGGAACCGTCCCTTTCCATTTGACTTTTTGTTCATTTTTCTTTTTTCTTTACTTTTACTTTACTTTCTTTACTTTTCTTTTCTTTTCTTTTTCGTGTCTCAAAGTGTTGGGTCCTCTGAAGGCTGTAATAATCTGGCTGGTATCAAAGGGAATTTGTGTTTCATGGTCTCTATGGCCTTGCCTCCTTTTAATGAAGACATATCACAGGTTAACAGATTGCCCCAGAAGTGCAGTTTTAGATCTCAAGTCTGGCCTTCAGTTTGACTTCTAGGTACCTCAGCTTTGACCCTTAGACTGGAATGTGATTAGCAGTTTTCTTAAAGTCATCTGATCTGATCTCGAAGTCATCAAAGGAAAACACCAGTTCCTTCAAAAGCTTATCCGAAAAATGAATATAATCTAATGTGATGTTCTTGTTTGTGTCAAATTGCCATCACATTTTCTTGCTTTTCTTTAGCTTTTCTGCAGTAAATCATAATGTTCCTCAGTATTTTGTTCTATCCAAATGAAGTCCTTGTACATTTACATTTGTTCCTTAGAGAGATCTCCTTTTTGTAAATCTGCACAGGTGAAATTTCCCAAGTCTCTCTTTGGGAATCATTTCTTCCAGGCCTTTGCATATGAAGAGAAATGGGGCAAATGCAGAGCAAAACATTAAACACTGTGCCATTCTACATTGCCCTCCCGGCAGATATCTGTGTGGTTAATTTTATGTTCCCCAAATATGTATGTTCATTTTTCCATTGGAGAAGTGTGATGCTTGAGAGTGTTCATTCCTCACTGGGCACCTACTTGTCTCTAGCAGCCATTTCTTCTCCAGGCAAGTGACCAGGCATCCTAAGCGCAGACCTGTAATCACTACAGTATTGAACCCTGCACTGTCACTCACTCCATTCTCTAGGCTAGTGCAATTAGTAGCTTTTAGCAAATATTTGGGCAGGACAGGTGGAGAAGTCCTTAATCTCCTTCCCCATCAGCAACTTTAAAATCATCTTTTGCAGAAGAAATACCAATAAAATCAGATTTTTTTTTTTTACTTAGTAGCCAGGAAGTTGAAGTTCTCCAATACATTTCATTCACCTGTGACCAGCTGAATGGCTTGGAGAGTGTTTGGTGGAACAACAGACAAGTAACTTAGTCAAGTGTTAAAAGTGCTTCTAGCTGCACCAGGCCACAAGGAATTATGAAGCTGATTTGGCCTAACTTACTGAGCCCTGACAAATTTGGCCAGGAAGGAGGGGCATCTCTGGCAAGAAGTTGTGACTTAAATCATACTTGAGGATCTGCCAGAGATGGAGTCTTTGCAGAGCCCAGTCCTGCCCACTTTAGGCAAGCTGTAAGAAGCATCTTGCTCTGGAGATGATTTTCCAAAAAGAAAAGGCTGTTCACAGTGATGTGAAGCTCAGGGGTTTGTTCCTTAACTGGGTGCCTGGGACACAAGAACGATTGTATGGTCAGCTGCATGACTATTTCCAGGTGTTAACTGAATACAGCTGAGTGATTTCTGTATCCAACACATCTTCAAGCTGTAGCAGACAATGTGTTCAACCACTGAGCACCCTGCAAAAGCATGTACCTGCCCTGTGGCGGTGTATGTACAGCACTTCCACATATTACTCTCAAAGGCCCGAAGCCTGGAGCCATGTGGGTGATGTCCACGGTCAGGATGGGGTTATTGATCATAGCCAGATTATTCATAACTAATATATGGCTCTGCTTGTGTGGACACAGCAAGAATTTTCTCATGTCAGCCAGCATGTTACCCAAATCCTTCTTTGAGGTTCATGTTCTGTGTCCCTTGTCAAGGGCCTACTGGAATTGCCTCCTCTGCACCTTCTCTTTGCTTCTCTGCACCCACAGGAAAGGTTTGCTTTCTACTTACACTCCTCCTGGATAGGAAATGGTTGCACAACCTATACCAATGGACATGTACAAATACATGTTTCATTATAGCCATTCCCCAACACCAGCCGGAGCCGGAGTACAGGGTAAATCAGCCCACTGAAATGAACACTCATTATGAAATGAACACTTAGAAATCTCCCCATCACCAAAGTCAAGCTGAAGGTGGTAAAGTCATTTAAACTGCTCTGTTATATAAAGATTTCAAAAGCCCCTGAAGGACAAATGCAAACACCTCTGACTCTACCTCAGTCCTCAGTCAATTCCATGGTACATGGTGTACATGGTTGACCCACTCTCAATAGTGGGTGGTTTGGGTCTGTAGCTAACAAAGACTTCAAAGAATGGCAAGCAAAATAAA
Source organism: Nothocercus julius (assembly GCA_013398735.1). Lineage (NCBI taxonomy): Eukaryota > Metazoa > Chordata > Aves > Tinamiformes > Tinamidae > Nothocercus > Nothocercus julius. The sequence continues at coordinate 425,484 of VZSV01000248.1, read as the reverse complement.
CAATAGAAATACCTTCTCTGTCACTTCCTTCTAGGCTTACTTCTCTTATCAGTGTAGATTTCTAGTAAAGAAGGCTGGGAGCAGATTGTCTGTTACAAGAGCAGATTATTGGCTGTGCCAGTTTAACAAAACTCTTCCTCAGTGACTATCTTCCTCTAAATGACTCAACACATGAAGGAAAAAGAAAAAACGCATGGACTTCCAAAAGACTTTGAGGTCAGTCAAGTAAAGAGATAAATGTCACATTGTAGCCTCTGTAGGTCTGACTTTTGATTTTAGCAGATGAATGGGCAATTTCTCTATGACTTGCTAAGTATGCTTTGTCAAGAATGAAACACAGCCTCCACAGGCTCTGGAAGTCAGAGCTTGTCAGTGCCGAATGTTCTCACTTTGCAGACACTTTGTAAATTCACTCTGTGCCTCAGACCCACACAATCAGCAGCAGTGATGTCTTCCATCATCCAGAACGATCTTACAAGTGTCTGATTTTACTTCTCCAGGAAACCACAGCCTGGGATCACAGAAATTGTTTCAATATGCAGCTGATGAAAAAAAGAGCACACAAAATCTGTGAAGGATAAAGGCAGGAAATAAATTCTGCTACTTGTCCAAAAAGTAGCAGTAATATTCTGCAATTATGTTATAGATTAGAATTTATTAGTCTAGCCTGCTTTCTTCTCCCTCTATAACTAAATTTCAGTCGTTGTGACTGGCAGTCCCTTCACTCCTAATCAAACAGGCATTCATTCTTCTGTTGCTAGCATCCCTTCTCTCCTGATTAATTCTCGGTCCATTTGGTTACATGCACCATTATTTAAAGGCTCTCTATGATAAAAAAAACTGACCCTGAAAACTGACCCCAGTGCCAGAGTGCATAAATAATGCTTCCTTTAAAAGACTTTGAGGTCTTGTATATACAAAACTCACTTTTCAGAAAAGTCCTTGTAGGTCTTTTCTTGTTTTTTCATATGCTGCTGATACAGTATGATGCAACATACAGACACAGAAATAGCAAGAAGCTTGCTCAGCGTCTCCAGTGCTTTGTATTCTGTGCTTCAGCATGGAGTAATAGCCATAGCTACTTATTTTGCCATGCATAGGCTGTGTAAGCAAGGACAGAATTCAGCTGCACCAGTGGCTTTGCCTGCAGGGAGGGCCTGCCTCAGCAGTATCTCCAGTAAGCAATCTTCACACAGCTGTGAATTCACTATAATTCACTAGCAATCCCTTCCATATGTACACTGGGATGGAGAAATTATCATTTTCTTCTGTGCTAGAAGACACAAAGGTATAGTGGATGAGTGGAGAAGCAGAGTGTCAGCTTAGGACAGGTGCCACTCCTTTCCCTTGCTTTCTATGTCTTCTTATAAGTTCATAAACACTCCTGCACCTACTCAAAGAGTCTTGAAGTTCTGACTCCTTCAAGCTACCACCAAGGTGCTTCCAGGTGGTGGCACGCAAGGCATCTGGTACATGTGAGTAATGGAGGGGCTTGGTGATGGTGCCAATACTCTTGCATACTGATTGAACCAGTGATTACTGATATCTCTATTAAAAAAAAAATCCCATGTCAAAAACTTGGATATAAAAAAAATATTTTGGAAGCATTCTGTCATAGTTCTACTCAATTTAGTACTAAAATATATGTTTGTATATATAATATAGCCTTAGGAATGTGAAAATTTTCCTCTATGAAAAAAGGACTGACTCTTTATCAAAAGGCAAACTCAGACTTCTCTGATAAGTTTTCTTAAAGTTATCTTAAACTTTAAGGCTGTTTTCTTTATTTTGTTTTTGTATATGAAAATGAAATCCTCTCTGTGAAAACCAATTTAGTCTGGAACACACTCTCCAGCAAAAAGGATTTAAGTGGGAGTGTTCCAGCTTTAGAAGTACAAGATTGCCCTGAGTTGCTATTTTGGAGTTCCAGACATTCACAACACTTTGCACATGAAGATCATGAACCATTCTTATGGCTCCTACAAGAGGCCACAAGAGAGTTTAACAGCATGTACATTGACTATATTCACAGCAAAGTGCTATCTAAATATTTCCCCAGAAATTTGGATGGGTGACAGAAATTCTCAAATTTATGGATACACTGCAGGTCTCAGTCTCTTAGTAAGAGCCAGGTAGAAATCAAAAGCTGTGGTGAGCCTGAAGAAGTAAGTCAGAGGCTTTTAAGCTGTGACCCCAGCAATAAAGGCATTTTGAGAGGTAAATATGAGGCAGGAGTTAAAAAAGGTGGAAGGGAAATTAAGCAAGGAAAATGTAGATATCATACAGCACTCAGTACTGTTAAATGCATGCATAGAAAATGAAACAAATAAGGTTACACAGGCTGAGACTAGGTAGACATACATGATCTCTAGAAACTAAAATTCTTGAGACAACCAATCAAATATAGTGCTATTCACTAAAGGAAGCATTGAAAAGCAGGAGAGGACACATAACGAGGCATTTCTTTCTACCCAGCCTCCGTTTGTCTGCAGTTCAGCAGATGTTTGAGTCAGAGGTGAGACTTCAAGACATGCAAAAGTATCTATCTTCTTCACAAAAAAATGTAAGCGCCTTTGTTTCACATAGTGGACCAGTGATGAGTTGCCTAATGAGTACTCTTTTTATCCGTCACCACAAAGATGAACATTTTGGACACCTTTTGATGTTCATCTCCCATTTCTCTTACTATCTTGATAGGGTTGGTGAGCCCTACCATCAAGGCTACAGTGAAGGACTGTCAAGTTGTTTCCTCCTGTCTGGAAGAAATTCCACAAACCTTCTCCAGATGTGATATAATTGTTTTCTAGAGAGGAATCTAGCAAATATGTTACAATGAGTACTCTTAAAGCATGTCCTATTTAATGTAATACATAGTGATAATGGCTCCAAAAGGGATATTTCAGATGCACTGGGCACACAGAGACCTTGGGATGTACCAACAGGCATATGCTAGCCTCTAAATATATTAGACAAGTGAAAAGTGCCATTTTCTTTTGACACTTAGACCAGTAAATTTTGTAATGGGAGAGTATAAGAAATAAAAATCATGTGGTATATGCCATAAAAATGAGTTTTAAATAATTTTTTATTGTCACTGCTAACTGTGACACTACAATACAACATACAAAGTTAAATCTGGTGCTACCATATGATTATTGGAAAGAGATAGGATCATTTTGCTCTGTACAGGCTTAGAAAAGAAGGATGCTAATGAAAGAGGCTAAATGGTAAAGATGAGAAATCCATAGACCTTTGAAAAGGCCGAAATCGAAGTATTGGAGAGGGGAAAGACTTTTCTGAGTTAACCTCTCTGCATTAGGCTGGGAAAGTGGATGTTGAAAGTCTGTTTTTTACTAATTGCTGCTGTTAGTAGAATTAGTTGGGTGGCAAAGATAATTTGTTACTTATTGTGTTTTCTCCAGTTTAAAGATGATTGATTCAACTGAGTGTTAACTTAAATGGGATGCTTTTTAAAGCCATACTTAAAGAATGAAATTCACTGCTTGCAGGGCACCAGCCTCTAGTCCCACTTGAAATCAGTTTTAAGCATTTTATGAGTTTCATGTTGCTACTCCAAATGCAGAAAACTGTCCTGTTCCAGTGATAACCACGTAGGCAAGCTGGTATGTAGAGGATGCTTTGTGGAGGTGCTCATACCTTAGCAGCTGGCTGAAGCTGAGTGACCTTCCGGCTGTATCACAGATGGTAGATCTCTCCATAGGCTGCTAGGTTGCTCTGCCATGTTCAGACACCTCGTCAGTGATACAGCTGCAGACAAGCACACTGGCTGGGGCTCCTCTCTCTGTTTGCAATGCGGAGTGCTCCTGCACTCCAGTACATTTCTGCCACTCAGAAGGGGTGATAGCTTTTGGATTGTGATGAAAAGAATTTTGTGACAAGTGAAAATTTGTTACTTTTACAGTCCCATCTCCCAAACTGGAGACCCTGAGTAATGGTGGCCCTCTCTTGTGATGCTAATGGCTTTTCTGAACCTAAATCCTAACCTCTCACTTTTGTCTCACCTTTTTTTTTTTTTTTTCTGAATTAGCAGATGTTTTCACACAGCAGATCATTCTCTGCTTCACATTCACAACTCTGTTCATTCTCAGTCTGTGCTCCACTGCTTTTCTTCTGACTTACTTGATCAGTTTTGAAGAGTATTCAGCTCTTCAGATGAGTAATCATCTTTCTTCTTCTCGGTGTAGGAAGCTGTCTGTGCTCGTGGTGTAAAATATCCTTTTTACTTTACAGAAACTTACTCAGTACAGCAGAATAGCTTTTCTGTTGCCCTTACATAGACATTTCACATTCTTTCATGTCCTCTTCAGACTTTTTTCTGTCTCTATTTGACATTAATAATGCAATTTACAGGCTTAGTGTTGTGTGATCAGGAAAGAGCTTTCATGGGTGGGACCTTTTCTGTATTTTGGTCCTGTAAATCCAATTCTCCAATATGATGAAGTTCTTGTGCAGTGGTTGAGGACCTCTTTTGTAAAGTAGCTCTACATGAAGAGCCAGCAATACCTTTTAACTGGAAAGAGCTCCTTGCTATTGAGAAAGGGATGGCGGATATGTTCAGAGCAACTTGAATTGGCCAACTTGGGATAGGAGACTGCTCCAAGACACAGAAGGATGCTCTGGTTGCCCGCCCCCCTTTTCCATTAGCATGATCCTGTTCCCAGGACTCCTTCCTTCAGGCTTGTGGTCTAAGTGTGTCAGAAACAGCCTTACAGCCCACCTTGATCATTTTTCAGTGCACATGTGGCTAAGAAAATGTGTGTTGGGAGTGTTGAATTTATTCACAATCTGTCCAGGAAACGTCTTTCCCCTGAGTTACCGAGAGCTTTGTGTTTTGCTCTGAAGTATATGTATTTCGTACCCTTGCATTCAGAGGGACCTAGACAGGTTGGAGAGTTGGGCAGAGAGGAATTACACGAGGTTCAACAAGGACAAGTGCAGGGTCCTGCACCTGGGGAGGAATAACCCCAGACACCAGTACAGATTAAGCATTGACCTGCTGGAAAGCAGCTCCATGGAGAGAGATTTGGGAGTCCTGGTTGACAACAACTTGTCTATCAGCCAGCAATGTGCTCTTGTGGCCAAGACGGCCAATGGGATCCTGGCTGCATCATATGGAGTGTTGCCAACAGGGCAAGGAAGGGGATCCTGCCCTCCTGCTCAGCTCTGCTGAGGCCGCACCTGGAGTATTGGGTGCAGTTCTGGGCTCCCCAGGACAAGAGGGACGTGGGGCTTCTGGAGAGGGTCCAATGTAGAGCGACAAAGATGATTAAAGGACTGGAACATCTATCGCATAAGGAAAGATAAAGCAAGCTGGGCCTGCTTAGCCTGGGGAAGATTGAGAGAAGATCTGATCAACATGTACAAGTACCTGAGGGGAGAATGTAGGGAAGATGGGGCCAAACTCTTCTCAGTGGTGGCCAGTGACAGGACAAGGGGTAATGGATACACATTGAAACACAGGAACTTTCATCTCCATGTGAGGAAGAACTTCTTTCCTGTGAGGGTGACAGAGCCCTGGTACAGGCTGCCCAGAGAGGCTCCTTGTGGAGTCTCCTTCCCTGGAGATCTTCCAAACCCACCTGGGTGCCGCCCTGTGCCCTGTGCTCTGGGTGTCCCTACCTGAGCAGGAGGGTTGGACTAAATGATCTCTAGAGGTCCCTTCCAACCTCAACCATTCTGTGAGTCTGTGATTATAAGGCAAACTGTTAACTTTGTTAGCAGGATGTATCACCATAAAATCTTTCACCCTCCTGCTTTCTGTAGAGCTCATTTCCACAATCACTTACAAAAACAAAAACAAACAAACAAAAAAGTTTATTTACATAAACAGAGCTCTAAAAAAACTACAGGGAGGAAGATGGACAGCCCCCTTTACCCAAGAATTCTAACTGGGAAAAGTAGCAAGAAGAGTCATAATAAAAAGGAGGATCCACTTTTGCACACTGTATCTAAAGGAAGGTATTTTCTCATTTTCGGGTGACAGTGCAGTATCACTGAGTGGAGAACAGCACCTGTTGGTTTAATCCACAGGAAGTGAACACTTCTGCATTTCCGTATCATCAGAAAACAGAACTAAGCATCAGCATGACTTCTGGATTTAAATATTAAATGATTGTGAGTATTGTAGTGCTCACCCTTTATCATCCCACGAATAGCCAAGGGCTTAGGAGGAGAGAGAAGGCAGATAGCCCAAATAGCCAGAACTTTGCCTACACAGGGACACATAAGTTCCTGGCGTGGCATGAGCTCCTGCACGTGTCCTGCTGAGCTGGGGAGCATTGTCCTCTCCCTGCTACTCAGGTGGGCTGCCTTGCCTGCGTTGGACACGCTCCTCATCCATCTGCTTGGCAGGCTGCTTTCCTGTACCCAGACCTTAAATGTGGCCATTGTAATGCCAAAAGAAAAGAAGGTGAGTTAACATCAGAAATTTACAGTCCTGACTTGAGCTCTGTCTCCTTGACATCTTGTCCCTTTCAGATGAGTTCTTGCTGCAGAGTAAATTCAGGATTGTACGTATGACTAGAACTCTGAGCTGCTCTTTTCTTGTACCAGACCGATTCCTTTGAGGATAAAGCTCATTCCACCTCAAATAGGTAGCTGAACCTGGAGCTTAAGACTTACAGATTGATGACCCTCCTATTTTTTCAGTGAAGACACAAAATGCAAGTAAACCACTTTAGTGCTGAGGTCCGTCACTAGTTTTCTAGATTTACCCACAAAGGATTACAGAACAATTCCACAATTCACTAACAAACATTTTCCCAGAGCATAGTGGACTGTGGGATGTGCACACTTATTTCCTGAGAGAACAGAAGGGGAAAAGCAGCACCGATGAGGGCATTGCACGCTGAATTTACCCTTGCTCTGGAATCATTCATTCAAAAGCAAAGCTACACAGAATGCTCAAAAACGGGCTGCTGTGACTGAAATTGATCCTAGGGGGTAATCTGTGTACTCTTCTCTGAACTGCCCATCCAGAGAGCTAGGACTTGTTTTACAAGCATTAAGGAGGTAACAGCTACTGACATATTCTTGCCTGCTCTGGCGAAACCTGCAGAAGCATGGGAGCCCTGTTTTCAAAGCTGTGGAGCAGATTTGAGGGACTTCTGCCAGAACCTGGGCTGATGTGGTGCAAAAAAGGAGCTGTTGGCAATACCGTGTATGACTGGATGGATGGTACAGACCAGATGAAAAGGGCTAATAGGGCTTTCGAGGATGTGCTGAGGAATGTGAGGATGTGAGCAGCAGCAGGGCTCACAAGCAGGAGAGCGCTACTGAGGCATCACTGACCATACTGATAATGTGCAGTCCATATTTTAGCGACTTTTACAGCATTCATTTTGAGATATGGAATTTGGCCTTGACGTGGGGGTAACACAGCTGGCACTGATCTATTGAGATCACCTGCCTCAGCTTTGGCAGATGTGAGGGAAACAAAGAGAAATGCGAGCTACACAGCTGGCTCAGACCCAGTCCTATCCTGTCTAGCAACCAATTTCAGATAGCAAAGAATGAGACAGAGCAGAAGTCCTCTGTAACTTTCATCAGATGATTTACTAATGTAACAGACACACCAGAAAATCAGTCATGTTTCCTACCCGAATGCCTGGGTCCACAGTATTAAACAGGAATCCCAAACTCTAATTAATTTATTCTTCTAAATCCAGCTTCTATGTCAGAGAAGTGTCAAAGTGCATGCAGGGCACCGTGTCTATATACTGATATGTATATATATACATATATACAGCCTTTATCTATATCTAGGCTTGAGAACACCTTGTTCTGTGCTAGCAGTCAGCAAAGGAGAGTCCTCATCACATGCCTGTCAGGAGCTGGAATCATCACACACAAAAATATATGCGACTCCTTACTTGAAACACACCAACAAAGTAAAGATGGTTCTGTTCAGCTAAAGAGATATTTCCTACCTCAATTAAACCAATTAACATCATTAAAAGTCAAATCTTACAAATGAAACATATGTTGAAGTTACATTAGTTCAATACTCCTACAGGCTGTACAACTAAATGTCATTGCATTCCACCAAAAGAGATCTTCACAAGTTGGCATTATTTTTGTGTTATTTATTAATTACTATGACAGTACTGTAGTACTATAAAATATATTTGATTTTTTTGGCTATTACTTAAAGGCACGTCAAAACGAACGTCAATGGGGACTGATTATTTAAGACCTTCTTCCTAGAGGAATAGGATTATTCAGTACAATTTTATATTCATGTAATATGCTCTTGAGATATGGTATGAATGGAATTATATATAAAAAAAATTATCACCATTTTTAAAACAATGTAGAGTGCATTTCTACTCCTCCCGATTTCCTTTTTCTATTAAAACTGGTATGCTGTAACTGGCTGCTGTGTTAGACAGTCAACAAGACAAGACAACCATAAATGCTCACTTCATTTTGCAAGACGCTGCCTCTTCTGGTGTGTGTCTGGACTGGAGTCCAACAATACTTTCAAGCTGAAAGAAGTCCCAGCCCCTTCGCAGAAGTGACACACAGATTGCTCCCACCATCTAAACATGTGCTTAAGATGGCAGAATATGAATATCAGAAAAGAGCCAGCATGCAATGAGCATTTACTAGCAGTATTGAAAAGGATGTATGCTACTCCCTTGGTGTTCAAGCTTTCTTGTGGCATAAAAGGAGGTGCCACTGGTTGAAGAAATTACTGTTAGAAACCAGATGGATGAACTACCAACACCTGATGTGTGCTATATTTTTTCAGTTGGCTAAATTTCATATTCACTATTCATTTTATAATAACTGTTTTTAATTTATTGACAGTGAGAAGAGAAAACTGGCTCCATCTCATTTTTCTCCTTCCTGCCCAGGCTGTTTAAGGAAGATTACTCAACTGATTAGCAGTGAAGATTTGGCCCTGCAATACCAACCTGAACACAAATGTTGTGTTATGTCATAGCCTACAGTGCCAAATTTTTGAAGATGTATTTTAATCTCTGTGCATCCTAAGAACTGAATATACATAGGGAAAAAAAAAAAGAAGGAAAAAACCTCTCATCCTGGAAGGGTCTGGCCCTGACTCTTTTATTTCCTTTATGCATAAGGTTATAAGGACAGTGCCCAGTATAGCAGAAGAATTCATGCGTTTTTCCTTCAAGTAATGAAGTGGAGTCTACAGGCATTACAGATGAAACACAAGCTGTTTTACTGATAGCCCATCTCCTTCAAAAGAGAGTCTGCGTTCGTGAGGATCAGCTCAACATGGGATGTGACGAGGGACCATCGAACACTTTGTCTCAAACCTTGTCAGGCATCCACTTCCTAGACACAAAGGAAAAGGCTGTATCTCCAGGAGATTAGTAAACAGGCACTGTTTTTTTGCTGTTTTGTTTGTCCTTTTTTTTTTTTTTCTCATGGCTTGCAGATGGCCGGTTGATAAAGAATGGGGCAAACCATGGAGAAAACTGCTAGTGTTCCAGCACAGCAGTTTCCATGGGCATAGTATAAGCACTGATGCTAAGGATAAGGCAGATTTGCCTATGAAATACCTTTTTCAGAAAAGCATTAGGAGTCTGAAATAACCCCCAATGCCCCAAACCAGTCTAAAGATTATTCCTGATGTTATGAGACTGAGTGAGGATGGAGGCAAAAAGGCTCATCGGGAAGTTGTCCCTCTCACTGCCAGGTGCTGAGGCCACCTTGCTGCAAAGGTATGCAATGAAGCCAAGAATGAAGACTAAATTTGCTTTCTTCAAACACAGTGAACTCAGGATGTATTGACCCACTGGATGGTGTGCCTTGTCCACAAAGATTGAAACATGGCATGTGTAGCAATGCAAGGACAGGTCCCAGAGCCTGATGAGGCCAGGACGGTGATTCCTGTGCAGAACTGAGCTCTTAACGTCTCCCCAGCTGAACTCCAATAGAGCAAAGAGTTTAGCAAGGGCTAGATTCTGCCAACTCCTCTTGTTGGAGTGAGCATTACATCTTTTCCTATTGTAGTTGCACCTCCTGCTCCCAACTCTCCATTTTTGTATCACTTCTCTAGCCAAGCTAAGGAGACAAGCTGCAGGAAAGATGTGATCTTTACCTCTGGAGGAGGTATCATGAACATCATTTCTTGGCTTTCTTATACTTTTTTGATTT
>VZSV01000248.1:365837-394292 GCA_013398735.1 Nothocercus julius | reverse complement strand
TGTTTTCAGAGATTTTTTTTTTTTTCACTGAAATTCTTCATTATTGGCTTTCATGCTCTCGTTTTACATTACTTTGTGCATGTTGTATGCCTCCATCATAAATTCTGCCATGGAACAAAAAGTAATGCAAAATCCTAATACTGTTTTGGTTTATGTCTGCATGCCTCTTGCATAATTAAACTCTGCTCATTGATTCTTCAATTTTTCATGTTTCTCTTCAAAACTCAGCCCTTATTCCTTCTGCTTGCGGAAGCATGTGGATTGCATGCGAGGATGCTGTCTCTGGCTGTAAGTAAATCCGACGTTGCTCATGTAGCTTCACTATGTGGATTGTAAAGACTTCTGCGCAGCGACATTATTTATGCTGTCTCCTAAAATGCATTCTTAGTTTTAAGGCAAACTTGCAGATTCAAAAGTTTGCTTGCAGGGGTATCTGGTAACGTGGGCAGGAGGGATGAGAGCACCTGGAAGCTTTTGGGGGTCAGCACAAACCTTTTCCTGGTGGTTTTTAGGTGTCTTAGTCTTACAGTTTTTGCTGCCAAGGAATTTAGGAAGAACTTTGGGTGGAGATCCCAGAAAGAGACTGAAGGAGCAGAAATGAATGACCTCTGAAAAAAAAAGTGGAAAGAGGAAAGACGAAAGGGAACGAAGTCTTTGGTAATCATCGCCTTTAAATCATGTTTCTTCCCTCTTGGTTAATACATCATTAGTTTATTTTGGAGGTGTAGTTAATCTCCTGTTGTACATTCGTAGAAAACAAATTGGAGAATGCTTTCCTCCCTAACCGTGCCGGAATAGGCTTGTTTTAGACTTCGTAATTATCACCTAACGCAAGAGCCAAATATTCCATGTAAATTTCACCTTTCCTGAAACTGTTATTCTCTTTGTGATGCATGCTGTTGCTTTGGGGTTTGTTTAAGCTTTTTGTTTGGGTTATAGACACTCTTGAAAGTAGTTGTCATCAGCAGTAAGAGGCCATCAGGGCAGCCACTATTTCTGGAACAGGTGGTCTTGTAGTGCCATCCCTGTGACTTTTTTTTGTCCTGAAATCCTAAAATAGTTGTCAATGAAAGCACAGACTATGGCACATGACAGTGCTTAATTACTTTTTAAGTGCTTTCAGACATCAAGACGCAGCACATCTGGGTTCTTGGCATATAAAACATCAAAGTCACAAATTTCATGCTGAACCTGACTCCTTCTGCATGTAGCCTGTAGTTACTGAGTGGGGACAAGCCAGGTATTTCCTAGTTGTTAACATCATTTGTTCTCTACTTCTTACAGGACCTGCTGCAATATTGCAGTCAAACTTGACTTTTTTTTTTTTTTTTTTTTTTTTTTTTTTTGTAAAACTCTATTTTGGATGACATATGGCATGTGCTGTTTCAATGCAGAGATTTTTTTTTGTTTGGTTTATCAGAGGAATTTCCTACTTTACTTTTTACCTAATATTTTAGTGGGGTGACAGGACTATGTTTTCAGTAGTTCATTACTGTGCTGAATTTTATTTTTTGCAGAATTAAACATGAGTAAGCCATGTTGAAATTATTTTTTTTTTGTTGTTTTTTTAACACAAGTAAGTTGTGCCACAGATTTTATGACTCTGCTTGAGGAGTATTTGTATGTGTAAACTCCCTTTTTATGTGGATTACATCTTTGGCATTACACCTCAATTTATTTTGCAGTCACTTACACAGCATGCCTCCTCCTTTGTGATTGTTTGTCGTTCTCTTACTGAGAACAGTCCAAAAATCAGCAAATTGAACATAAGAAAACATTTTTTTGGAAAGCTTTTATAAGGTTTCCAAGTCCTAATGAGCAATGGTTGTTCCAGCTTGTAGCCACTTCTAACTCTGTCTATGAAAGAGCCAAAAATAATAGATTCTGCTGGCTTGAAATTGTGGGTTGAGAACTGTGCCACAACCCAGCAAGGTCAGCAAGTTTCTCCCAAATGATGCTTTTCTGAAATTAGAAAAATAAAAGAAAGAAAAACATAGTTATTGTTAGTTCTTACACTGAGCTTTACAACAGGCAAATTGAACTGAAATCAGAAACATATCTTCTCTAAGAGTATGTAAAAAGTATGTTAATTGAGGAGCTGTTCTCTGGTTATGCATTTCTCTGTCCTTTGATACACTACTCTCTAACCGGAGATAAAAATGTTTCTTTATATATTGGTATGACTGATGTACAGGGAATCACGGGAAATCTCACATATATACAAGGAGGGAAATAACTGTTGGATTTTCTTCCTTATTCTTCAGATAGGTAAACAGGATTTTTTTTTTTTTTAATCTTTTTTTTATTCGTGCATCACAGTCTATTCCCTTGTTGCCATATGTGGGCAGTGTTTTGTGTTCCTTATATCCATGTCTGTGGGTTGTATGCTACCTTGAGAAATGGATGAAATGGCAGAAAGGAGGGGAAAACAGCAAAGAGGTGATTCCAAAACAAGGTTCCCTGTATCCATAATGGTTGGCAGTGTCATCCTTCCACACAGACAGGACTGTCAAACTCTCATTCTCATGTATGAAATGTGGATGTCCAAAATTGTCCTCTCTGCTCCCGGATTGCTTTATGTCTTTACACTCGGAGGTAATTTTGAAGGCCCTTTGAAGATAAACGCCTCATCGGGAGCTGACTCAAACCAAGGCCGGGAGACGAAAAGCTGCAGTTCCCGTGTTTCAGCCGCAGGCAGGCAGTGAACGTCAATTTAGGTCCTGACTTCTGCTCTGTGCTTGGAGACCCTCTTCCCGGGAAAGAAGGACTTTTTTGGCCCCTTCGGCTGTGCGACAGGATTGCAGTGTTGGTGATGAGCTCCTTGAAGATGAGGGGAAATTGACATTCTCATTTCTCTTAGTGATAAAGCGCTTTTACTTCTTACAACTTAAAACTTTCTAGTTTGGGGGGAGAGTATCAGCTCTGGTTCTAATGAAAATGAACTGAAATAAACGTCAGGTTTTGACAGGTCAGATATCGTGTTTTCTGTTGATCTCTTGTGACCTGTCAGGTGGATTTTTATAAGAGGAAAGCGGAGGTGCACTTTCATTTGGAAGCTGGGCTTGTCTTATGGTAATTTTTTTGAAGTTGCTGAAAAGTTTAATTTCTGTGTAGCTTTGTCAGTAGACACGTGCATCAATGCTTTTAACTTCCTGGAGAGCTCCTGCTTCATGGAGAGAAGAGATGGATACGAGATTTCATACAGTCAGAGGAGGAATTGGTCCCTTGGGGATAGAACACACCTGCTGAGCCTTTCACTGTGCTTTCTGGTTGGAAAACAAAGTTAGATGTCTCTGTTGCTGAAGGCCCCTGTTTGTTGTCTTCAAAAATGTCTTTGAAAGAACGCAAGGTGATACAGGTTTTTTCCCCTTTTCGGATTCTCTAGAAATAAGACTGGGTCTGAGGTTTGGCCATGTTGAGACAGTGAGTTTCTAAAGCTCTTTAGTCTGTAAGAGCAAAAAGGGACTATTTAGCTTAGATAATTTTCGAGGCTTTTTTTTTTTAATAACCTGTGAGCATGCGTATCTCACCTTTGGAGGGACGTTCGAACAGAGGCGGTGAGCTCCTTAAGGCACACATTCAGCTGTACCGGCTGTGTAAGCTGCTGATCGCAGAAAATGTGCTCGTTCATTCCTTAATGCAGTGCTGACTCAGGGCACGTTACCTCGCAAGAGCTTCCCTGCTTCCGTTTGACAGAAGAGCTCCTATAAGAGGAAACCCATGTCACTATAGGCACATGTGCAAGAAAAAGATATCCGGACAAATCTTTAGTATCTGTCACTACCTGGGACAGCCTTGGTGAAAGACCCAGCAAGAGAAATACAGAGGTTGTTTTTCTACATGGATGCTGGACTTTATTTCACAGAATCACAGAGTGGTTGATGTTGGAAGGTCCCCAGCAGAGACACCCAGAGCATGGGGCAGCCGGTCACATCCAGGCGGGTCTGGAAGATCTCCAGAGAAGGAGCCTCCACAGCCTCTCTGGGCAGCCTGTGCCAGGGCTCTGGCACCCTCACAGCAAAGAAGTTCTTCCTCACATGGAGATGGAACTGCCTGGGTTTCAACTTGCACCCATTACCCCTCATCCTATCACTGCCCACAATTAGAAATTAGAAATTAATTAGAAATATGGTACTTTTCCGTGTCTTTGCACAGCCTATTAAAGGTACAGCTCACACAGAGAAAAGACATTAATTCCCTACTCCAGCTAAGACGGAATCTGTAAAGCTGTTAGGAGACTCATAAGATTCAGAATATAAACCTGCTTTATATACTTAAAATACTATTAATAAAGATGATTCTGCCAAGGTGACCCCATCAGCCCTGCATTGTAAGTTTCAAAGCTGGTGTACCAGTACTGCACAATTTCACAGAAACCGCGTTTGCTGAAACTTCAAGGTTTGAACCCGTCTTGACAGAGTGTGTGGAGCTGTGGCATGAGCAGACCCTGCTGCGTTTTATCTTGAAAGCTGCCTGCTGTGGGTCCGCATGTGCTTGCTCAGCTGTCTTCACTCTCAGCTTCAGCTGTCCCTGGGGAACGCAGGCCAGTCGGTCAATCTCCTGCAGCGGGAGCACATGTCTAGAGCAACAAAAAGTTATTTTACTGCCTCTCCAGGAATATCTAATGCCTTTGGGGAGGTGCCTGCTTAACTGCTCGGCAACCAGTGGGACCCCCAAGGGCTGCAAGTGCAGCTGCAGTAAACCTGCCCTTCCCAAATGGATCTTGTAGGTGGCATTTTGGATCCTCAAGTTACAGCAACAACATTGTTTTGAACTACAGCACAGAATTTCTACTGACAGGACATTTAGCTCTGAGGTAGTCTGAAAAAAAGATTTTTTGGTATGGCCCCGTTTGCTCAAGTCTCCATGAACAATTGAGTCTTTCAGGAGTGTGTTTTCCCCCCTGTATAACAAGCTCTCTTAACAAAAAGCAAGACTTATGACACCATTATATAACCCTCCACTCCAGCATTCACAATAACTTACTAACCCATGGGGTGGCTTTGTGAAAGTTCAAGGCACACACCTAAGATATGAGCTGCAGTTAGAATATTTTACTGTTTCCTGTTAGATAGAAGACACCAAGCTTTAAAAAAACAGGAGTAATAAAAACAATAATAAAAGTAGTGATAGTAAAAGAAGCAATAGCTTTAAGAGTTATTAAATATTGCAATTGACAGATTAGAAAACATTCTAGTTACGATTCTGAATGAGAAAGACAACTGGAAAATATCTTTCAGAAACTAGACTGAATTCATTTTTGCTCTTGTTTTGCATCATGTTTCACTAGTTAACACCACCATTTGCCCCCTCCTTGTAAGTCTTACATGTTCTGTGCGCTCAGCTACCACTAACTCTTTTTTTGAAAGAGCAGATTTCCCTCTCTTCTATTGCCATCATATGGAGACAAGGTCTCTTTTCTGCAGGATCTTCCTTGTTGATCCTTGTGGAGTCACGGGGCTGGAGGAGTTTGCAGGATTGGACAAATTGTTTTCTGTTACTCAGCTATTCTTTATTGATCAGGGAAACATTTTTCGGCATCTTTTATAGATTTTTTTTTTCTTCCCCCTGTGCAGAGGCATTTGAAAAAAACAATACTGTGTATTCTTAATTAAGATTTTTTGAAAAAGTTTGGTGTTCATTGAGGCACATATAAACTACAGACAGGAATTTTGAGGTGATTATAGGCTTGGCTTGCAGGACAGAATTAATAAACCAGATTATATTTTTGCTGTATTTTAGCTTTGGAACTATCTAAGGATCTAGCACTCAAAAAGGTGTCGCTTCAGTCACCATTATGAAGAATGAACTGTATGAGCTTAATGAAAAGTGTCGCAGCAAGGGTAATTTTTTGTCCCAAATTCTTATGCATTGACTAGTGTTAAATGCAGTTTTGATTCTATTCTGTTTTATATGTTTTCAAGCATGTGCATCCTTTATTGCTCTGTACAGGCAGGAAACGGATATGTTAAATGTGAAAGTGTATCTCTTCGCCTTCCGCATTTCTGTTAAAAAAAAACCAAAAGCGCAAATCATTTTAAAATAGGATGTTGAGAAGTCTCTAGTCATAGGTGAAGTCATAGGTCCATGAGTAACAGCGCTGCATAACTGTGAGAATTCTGAGTTTTTCAGGACTGCCATGTTTGATAAACTCACCATGCTTGTTGGAGCAAACGTCTGTTGGATACTCAGCTTTAAAAGTCACATATTTTTCATGATGTATTTGTTACGTGCAACATTTGAAGTTTTAAAACTTAGTAAACTTAAAAAAATTAGGCTTCGTAAGCTTAAAAATTGGGGGCATATTTTTCCTATTTAATTTCCTATATGTAAGGGATGGTAATTTAAATATGGGTCATACTTTCCTGCAGCTCCATCTCCTTGAGAAGATCTGTTGTGCAGTATTTTGGCCATTTCTGCCTTTCGTGTATCAGCAGGAGAAGTGAAGTTTTTCATACTTGCAGCAGAGATTTCACAGGCCCTGCACAACACCTGGTAGACACGCAGGTGCCCATATACCTAGCACATCATTTTCACTTGTTCTTCTGTGTCTAATTAGGCTGAAAATGGAGCATAATTTCTTAAATTATGTTTCTGGCATTAGTTGCTTGTGGAAAATCAAAAGTGTGATCCATGAGTCAGAGCCACCAAAGTGCATTTAACTGTTGGTAAGTCAAGGGTGCAACACTTTTCTCCTGCTCTTTATGTAAAATGTGATGAAATGGGTAGCTTTGGGTTTATGGCAAATAAAAGGGAGCATAAACTTAGCACATAGATGTTATATACTGTCACTTTTGTTCTCTGAGCTAGGAGTTAAAAGTATTTATGACCTTAGGTATAAATAGGTGCTATTAGCACCTTCTGGCTGTAATTGCGAGGGAATTATGCTTATTATCCCTTCCCCTCAGACACATGAAGGATGAAATAAAGATGTGATATAAAATTCCAGGCAAGGGATCAGGCTGTGTCTGGTAGCAGGGAGCACAAATGCGCTTTTCCAAGTAGGTAGATCTGGAGTGAGCTAGCAGAGTTGCAACATTCCTTTATTTGGTATTTTCTGTTTTGACTATTAATACAAGAGAAAAAAAATCCAACTCTTCACCCTGTGGGGTATATTTCCATAGGAAAGATGGAAATGAGCTTGTTGCTACTATAAAACATCTCCTTCAGGCTGCTGTCATGCACCAGCTGCTTTCTTCAGAGCACCAGACCATGAGGTATGTAAAGCTGCTTTGGTGTGCAACATGCAGCCTTCTCACCTCGGCGTTTTGGTGGGTTTCTGCGCCTTGGTGGGAGCTCCTTGGCTCTCCTTTTCCTGTGGGAGTGTTGGATTCAACGCCGCCTCCCCCCTGCTTCGGGGGCTACGTCCTCACGCAGCTTCCAGCCTATGTGGAGGTTGGGTGGCCGGGACAGCTTTGCCATTTGCTGTGCCCTGCTTCCTCCACCGAGGAAGAGGTTGGCCAGCCATCCCGTGGAGATGTGTGCAGGCATGTCTTTGCGCTGGGTATGGCTGTATAAACCCTCACAAAGGCGAAAACCTGCGCAGACACGACTTTGCTGGTGGCATTCAAGTTACCAGCATTTTGGCCAAGCCAATTCCTTTATCAAAAGCCTGAACCTGGTGTTACTGTTCTTAAATATTGAAAGTTACTGGGTTTGGTCACCTTGTTAGCTTTCATGTAGGTGATTCCTAGCCTTCCCAAATAGTTGATTACTTCTAGAAACCCAGTTACACTTTCCCTTACATTAGTTCTTCCTTTTAGCCAAACTGCCAGTTCTTTTCTAGCCTTCCTTCCTTTGTGAAGCTCAGCTAAAATTCCTGCAGTTCTTGGTTTGTGTTTTTGTAGTTGTGCATCCCTCATAAGAACCGATGTTGCTTGGGGAAGAGCATGCCCAAAGTGTAGCGAATTGTTACATGAGCATGCTCTTCTTTCCAGGGATTTACTTGACTTACAGTATATAACTTACATCTCCAGTAACCGCTGTAGTTTTAGTAGTCATGGTTTAGAGGAGGGGCTGTACATTGCTGTGCAAGACATGAAGAGCTTCAAACACTGGTTGTTTTTTCTTTCCTGAGCAAGGCAGAAGGGGTGAGACTGGCTCCTGGTATCCAGCCTGGAGGGTTCTGGAGTGCCTCCAGGGATGAATCACAGAATCACAGAATGGTTGAGATTGGAAGGGACCTCGAGAGGTCATCTAGTCCAACCCCCTGCTGCAGCAGGGACACCCAGAGCACGGGGCACAGGGTCGTATCCAGGCGGGTTTGGAAGATCTCCAGAGAAGGAGCCTCCACAGCCTCTCTGGGCAGCCTGTGCCAGGGCTCTGTCACCATCACAGTAAAGAAGCTTTTCCTCATGTTTAGAAAGAGCTTCCTGTGATTCATTTTGTGCCAGTTACCTCTCGTCCTGTGTCTCTGAGAACCCCAAGTGCAGCTGATCTGTCTAGAGGTCACAGGTACTAGGAAGGCCTTTCTGTGAGTGACACTGTCCCAGATGAATTGCAAGGGAGCAACACAACGCTAGGCTTTATTTTTAGCATATAGCCCTTTCAGTTTTTCTTTTCTGGTCATTTTTCACATTTACTGTTGTCCTTTGGAGTGATGCGGGAGGGTAAAAACATGAAGATTTTTTGAGAAGAGATGGCTGTGTTCCTTTATTTTCCATCCCGACTATTTCTCAAAGTCCAGCCTCAAGGAGGAGGCAGGCCAAAGTGTTCTGGCTCACAGACAGGTAACTCCCAGAATATTCTGCAGTTACAATATCTGGCTCGTGTTGGTGGGTGTGGGTTGGAGGGTTTTTTTGTTTGTTGGCTGGGTTTTGGTGGTGGTGTTTTGGAAGGGTTTTCATGGTGAAATCATGCAAATGTGAACCTTGGCTTAGCTCTTCCACTCTGCAGCTCTGTCAGACCACATGCTGGCTCTTCCAGACAAGTCCTCCTCCTGTCCTTGCAGATAACAACCCTGTTTTTGCAGTAAAAAGAGGAGGGGAAAGCAAGCAGTAAGTCTTGCATTCATTCTGCCACTAGTGAGCTTTAGTAATAGCACTGCTCCACAGAATAAGAGCTGCTTCCGTAACTTGAAGCCTACAACCTGCGAATCCCACTGGGCATGTGCCTTGCAATGGGTTTGTGAAGTTGTAGTATCCATCCAGGGTGTGATTCCTGTGCTGTGCTGCATCCTGATGCAGTCAGGTTCAGATGCCTTGCTCTCTGAAAAAGGGTAGTTGCAGTTTCTGATTGCTTTGGCTATTGACAAGGTGGTAGCTTCAGAATCCTTTGTGCAGATGCTGTCTTTCCAGATAAACTATAATATGGGGGTTTCCTTTGCTTTGTTCATTTGGGTGTCAGGTAGGGAGATCCAGCCATTAGTAGCTCTTCATCCTGAGAGCGTGTGCTCCAGATTGTTTGTCCTGGTCTGCTGCTCATGCCATCGCTTGTCCAGTTGGTTCGTACATCCCATGAGTTGTCTGGCACCAGGTCTGACTCCCTCGGGGCACTTGGCAAGCGGGATTATTCTGGTATGCAGAACTGGCAAAATGCTCCTGGGACACATGCCACAGTAATGACAAAGCTTGTCCAGGCAAAACAAGTCAGGTACCAGTAGAAGTGTTGCCAGTATTGCTGCATGCACTCCTTTGCAGCAGTGTTGTGTTTGGCACCAGTACCTGAGCTAAGGATTATTTTTCTCCTTCAACATGATTTACATAGCAATACCAGTGGGGGTGGTCATGATCTCCAGACTCTCGGATTCAATCCTGCCTGCACATGTTGGTTGCAGCATTGGTAGTTTTCTTCTCCAGTGCTCCCTCCTGCACATGCACTGGTCACTTGCTCATCCCCACTCTCCCTATGTGACAAGCCCCTGATGGATCTAAGCTGTCTCATGTTTCATGTGAGCCATCTTGGCTTCCCCTGGTGTTCATTGTTAAGCATTTGAACACTCCTGCTAGGTGGCTTCACCATCAGCACTAAGGTAAACATCTACCAGGCACTCAGCAGATGTGCCCCAGCCTTGGTGGGTGAGAAGATGCCTCACAGCCCGGGAGGCTTTGTCGTGCTTACGGGAAGATGCTTGGCTGTAGCAGGTGCATGAGGAGAGGCATCACACCACAGATGGCCAGTGACCTGAGCCTGGCTTCTCAGTGAGCAATCCTAATCCGGAGTGATGCCAAAGTGAGGTGATGTGGAGACAGAATGAGAGAAGACATCTGTGAAGTCCTTGGCTTCTGTGAGTTAGGGATTCTGGAGTTGGATTTCTGTTTCAACCCAAACACCGTGCAGCCAGGAGAAAACCCCGAGTCACTATGTTGTGTTCCCTAGCTCCTTGAACGGCAATACATCTATTTATGAACTTGGGCAACTGGCTTGGCTCACGAAATCTGGATACCGAGGTGGGAAGAGTGCTGGATGTGGCTGCAGACCAGGGACCACACTGTGTGGGTTGTCTTGAAAATGTGATCTAAAAGTATGTATAGGGAAGATGGGGAGGTAGGGGGCAGAGCTGACTGCATTGCAGCTGCGCCTGTATTTGTTTGCAGTGGCAACTGAACTGTATTAATTTAATTGCAATACAGTACAGTGCAAGACATTATTCAAAGTATCCACAGTTGTACAACTGAAAGCAATAGTTAAATGTAATTTCACTGATCAAGACAAACAGCAAGAAAATCAATTGCCTGTCTGTTCCACTGTAAAACAGTGTTTTGAATAAAGAGGAAAGTGAAGAGAGAACAATCCAAAACATACAAATAACAGTAAACCTAGAATAGTGCTGTCAAAGGGAAAAGCTAGAATCCAAGAATCACTGTGGTTGGAAAAGACCTTGAAGATCATCTAGCCCAACCATAAGCCCCTCAACACCACCCTGCTAAACCATGTTCCTAAGTGCCTCATCTACACGATTCTTGAACACTGCCAGGGACGGTGGCAGTGCCACTTCCCTGGGCAGCCCGTTCCAATGCTTGGCCACTCTTTTCATGTAGAAAATCTTCCTAATGTCTGAACTGAATCTTCCCTGGTGCTAGCTGAGGCCATTTCCTCTTGTTCATATTCTTGCATGTAACATATTTGTTCTTTTAAAAAGAAATGTTGATCACTTTTGCTCTTTCTAATTCTGCCATGTATTTCATTGTGGATATCTACCACATATATACTACAATTGCCCATGTAGGCTTCACTGCAGGTAATTACCTCTGCTCTGCCATTAGCAGTTCTCCAAAGTTGGCCCTGCACACCTCACTGATCACCAAGAACTACTCTGCCTTCTTATTTAGACGATCTCTTGCTTTTTTTTGTTTCCTGGTGGTGAAATTCAATGTCCACAGATTGGCTTCTTGCATTTACTGGGAAGGGGCAAGCAGGAGATGCGTAGAAAATACTCTATAGATTTAACTGGGCCATCAGATTGCGTGTTCCTGTTTCTGGACTTTACTGTGCAATACTGTCATTCACACCTTCTCTTATTGTACACTTCCAAATAGGAAGAATAGAAAACGTTGGGGTGCTGTACTTTCTATTGCTCTATTTCTATTTACTTGTAATGGTAGAAAGAGCTCTCAATGAGGAAACACCAAGAATTTAAACTGCTTTTGGAAAATTACAGCCGGTATATTTAAGGCATGAATTAAACCTGGTGTTCCAGTCATAACACATAACAGAAGTGCACTTGCAAACTTCTGGAGGGAAATCATGCAGTGACAAACAATGCAGGTACCAGGACAGTGTTTATAAGGAGAGATTAAATTTATACCTGTATTGGAGAAACAGTAAGCAGGTGTCTTGTTATTCCCAGAGCTTGCAAAATGAACATAAATTGGTGGAGCTCCTGTAGTTGTATTGTTCCTCTTGTGGCTTGTTCTGGAGAAAGGGAACTGAGGCAGACTCCAAGATAAACTGCAGCCTCCTAGTCCTTTCCTGGAAGGAGAGTCCTTTCAGCCTGGGAACTCTTACAGAATCGCACGCACGACTGTGGCGGTTGGAAGGGCCTTCTGGAGATCATTTAGTCCAAAGCCCTCCTCAAGCAGGATCACCTTTGCCCATGAGTACGTCCAGGTGGCTTTTGAATATCTGCAAGGGCAAAGACTCCACAGCCCTCGTGGGCCATCTGTTCCAGTGGTGACACCCTCCCAGTAAAGAAGCTTTTCCTACTGCTCAGACAGAGCTTCTTGTATTTCAATTTGTGCCTGTTGCGTCTTGTCCTATGCTAGTCACCACTGAAAAGAGTCTGAAATACTCCAGCCCTTCATCATCCTCTTGGCCCTGCTCTGTGCTCTTTCCAGCAGGTTCATGTCTTGTATTGGGCACCCTGGAACTGGACACAGCACTCCAGATGCGGCCTCACAATTTGGATGCTTAATACTCTGTTGACCTGTTCCCAAACTGTGGCAAGATATCTTCTCTTGAAGGAGCCTAGCCCTTAAGGTCTGAATGTTACGTACCTGTTGGCTGCAAATAGCCAATTTTTAATTTTAATAGTTTTTCTAAGCTATGGAGAGAAGAAACAGGAGAATTAAGGGTTAAAAAGTACACACATCCTACTGGGGATCTCTTTCCTAAGAGATGGCTAAGGAAGAACTTAGACGTTAAAGCATGGATCCCCCTTGAACACGTTTGTTTAAGCAGAACCATCAAACATCAATGACACTAATGGGACAAGTATCAAGGAAAGAGTTTTAGAGATCAAATTTCGCCATAATCTTGCTTAGTCCCTGTTCACCAGTGGGTGCTCCAGCTCTGCACCACCTCATTTAGGACATCCCATACCTGTATGAAGAAGCTATTCTGTCCAGAAATCTTCCAGTAGATGTCAAAGAGATTAAAATTCTTTGTCAGAACCAGGGCTCTATTGGAGATCTCTGTGCAAATAGTATAAAGAGAGCTTTATCCACCTGGGAGATCTCTGTCACATTCCTACCAAGATGCTATCCTCTTCTCTGGTCCAGATGCACAAATTCTCTCCTTTGGTCCATCCCATGAAAGAGCTCAGTCTTTTTTTCCTGTTTAAGTCCTTTTATTTTTGTAAGATTATGCTGAAGGGAGGATGAAGAAAGATAATTGTTTATTAACATCAGATTAGCATTGTTAGCCTCATGACCCCTGTTTAAAGCTGTTCCCATGAGTACTGCTATACTTACATATAGGTGTCTTCATCCATTATAATCTCACCTATGGCAGAATTCATTGCTATGTGGTGCAAACATCCTGCAGGCAGCCAAAATTTGGCATTGCCAGCTCCAGCCCAAGGAGATGCTGCTGGCATTTAGTTTTCTGTTTATTTCTTTATTTGGAAACATGGTTTATAAGAGCGCAAGTAAGGCAGATTTCATGGTTTTGGCCACTGCTTGTGGTTCCTATAGCTGTGCTTTGTCTATATAATAACTGCTAAGTCATTAATTCCGTAATGAGATCCCAGTCTTGTTGTGAAAACTGCCTCTAACCTGGGGCTTGTTTTGCAACAGAAAATACTGTATATGTTTTCCATTTTTTTTTTTTGTACGCATTGCCTTGCTATTTCAAAACTGATAGTTCAGTACTAATCTTAAAATTACTATCTGTGGCATGGTATGCATGGTCTTTGCATAGCTCTGCAAGTACTGCAGACTGAGGTAGGTAAGAGAGCAATCAGTTGATATATTAGGAAAAAAAAGTAAACTCCCTGTAGTCCTTGTAGTGTTTTTATTCCCTTGTTTTGCAGCTGAAGTGTGCACAGGCAAAGCGTGCACCTTGTGAACGAGGGATTTCAGCTCTGCTACTCCTTAACTGACTTCCATTTTAGTTTTTTTTTTTTAATTTTTCTCCCTAAGAAATCATGATAAGGAAGTGACAAAAATATATTAATTACATCAAGGGACAGAACTGCACTGGAAGATGTGTTTGTTAGCAATTTTTTCTAGGTTATAAAGCTATAATCAAAGAGGATGTTTTCTTTCAGGACAGAGATCAAAATCTTCCCTGCACTGAACACTCTTTTGATGCTTAATAAATAATAGCTTAAGTTGTTCTTTTCATGATCCTTCTATGCATAGCAAGATTGGTTAAAATAAACCAAAACTGCTCGTCTGCCTGTCCCAGAGAGTTGACTGCACCTCTGCATCAACTGAAGTTGCTGCAGATGGGAGTCTCTCACTGCTGATGTCCGTAATGCTCTCCGTGTCACATGGACTCTGCAGGTGATGTCCCTTCACTGAAAGACAGGGTGTTTTCTGGCTGTGCTTCCAGCTTCTTCCCTGCTCCCCAGGAAGAAATCAGCAACTTGCTTTGCCTTTTGGAGGAACAGTTCAACTCCGTGTTGCCGCTTCAGGTCTTGCAAATAAATGCTATTTTGGGAGTCAGTTTGCGTAATTCCCCTTACTTTACTGTTGTCTTTGCTTTGTTACTTGCTGCAGTGTCTCTTACTCTCCGCCTCTTCTGAGCTCAGAGAGAGGAGGGGACAAAGCACTTAATTAAACTGAGGACGTGCCTAACACTAGGAAGAAGACAAACACACACAGCACACGTGGAGGAGCAATAAAAGATTTGGAGGTTAAAATTATGAACTGCTGAAGTTGAGTTTGGTTGTGCCTATGAGCAACGATGCACTCAAGTTACACGACGGTACTAATTTTCAAACAAAGTTCTTTCAAGGAAGGCTAATCTGTTGTCCAGAGTGAAGATTTCTAATATTTTTGCTGAATTATTAATATGCCTTGAAGAACAGAGAATGTTACCTTAAAATATGTAAAGCAATAGATAAACCTTTTAGCATTGGTAACTAGTTGAAGTACAAAGAATGGGGGGCTGAAATCAGAAAATGTGTAAAGTATATCTGAAAGCCATAAGCAGCAAAAAACAATTTGTGTGCACTTCTGTGCACACACACACATTAACAAATAAAAGGAAAAAAAGAAATAATTCATCAAACAATCAAGCCTCAACCTAAAATTAGGTTAAATTTATTTGAATTAGTTTTTTGCTCAAAAGGAAAACTCTATCTGAATCAAGGTTTTCTGCTTTACGTCTGAAAGATGTGAAGGGTATCAGAAAGGAAGATAATGAACGTGCAAAATGCATCATCTCTGCAGATGAGAGATCAGAAAACAGTTGGACAAACTGACCAGGGGCAGTTCCATCCCTGGTTATCACAGGTCATCCCTGACCAGCTGGTGGCTGCAAGACATCAGAAGAAGGACAATCATAGTGCTGCTCTTCCCAGCTCCTTACCCAAGGGTTTGTTGTGGGCCTGCACTGAGTAACATAGAGCCTTAGGCAAACCCTCCATCCAGCCTCTGGGATCTTTTCTTAGGTAAGAAGCTGCTGGTGTTCTTGTGCTACAATTACTGCTATCCTGTAACAGGAGAACACGTTTAAGCATGAACTGTTTATTATCACCATTTGCTCCAGTGTTTTATAGCATCTGAAGCTACTTCTTCGCTTTCAGCATTGCTGGACAACATATCACAACGCAAAGGGGGAAATGGCCCCATTAAATAAGCAGTGTTGAAGGTAGGGCACTGCATCTAGGCCTGTATGTGTTAGATGTTGACCAGCTGCCTTTTCAAACAGATGTGGTGAGACGGGATGAGAAGGCAGTTTAATTTGTGTGAGGTGATTTGTTTGATCTTTTAACTTTGAAATTGAATGAGAAGCTGAACTTCTCCTAGAAGAGATTAGTATTACTCAGAAAAGGAGTTGCGTATGTAGCTTCAGAATATGTGTTTGACTCCCTGAGAGTTGAGCTGGTAAGATTACAGCAGTTCCCTGTGCAATATACTGTTGAATTATTCATAGATTGTTTTTTCCTACCCAACTATGACATGCTGGATGAAATTTTTCCAGTGGAACATTTGAGACTTCAGCAAAAATGTCCTGCAACCTCCAAGGTGCAGGAAAGTCAGGAATGTGTTTTGCCCTGTTGGATAAAGGTCTAAGTACATTTGTTTTTGAGAATGTTTCAAGTTATGGATTGTGCTTTTGGAATTTGAAATTTGGCAGAGGCCTGGGCTCTTGCATCACTGTTGTGGCTCATCCTCCCCCTGGACATCCACTTCCATTTGAATGGAGTCATTAAAAATCAAAATCATTGGAAAAGAAATCACAACTTAGAAAAGCCAGAATCCAAGAGCAATGAATCCAAGCGCTTTCTGCTTACCTGGATGCTGGATTATTTACCTATAGTTGTAACTAGAGGTTGCAACCATGTGTCTGCTATTGACTCTGGGGCCCAAATGAGCCAGATAGTTTGGTGGAGAAAGCTTTTGAGTATGGGCAAAGCATGGACAGGCAGCAGTGGGATCCCAGTGGTGACATGGAGGGACTGGGAGCAGTGGCCCTGCCTGGGCGAAATGACTGGAAGAACAATCAGAAAAGGAAGGTGGAGATGGGATGAAGACCATAGCATCCTGGTGTTAAAAATCACATCGGGAGGAAAGAGTGGGAGGTGACTGCAGGGGTGCACAGTAAATGGATGCAGAATTGGTGGACTATAAAGTAGGGGATCATTTTCTTTCTGAAAATCACTCAAAAAAAAAAAAAAAAAAAAATCCTGTTTTCCAGAGGAGCACTGAACTGTGCTGATCTCCCATCAGCCTCTTACCATCTCACAATCTCTTATCTTGTTTTGCACAGTAATCCTCATAGTCCCCATAGAGAAAGCTGAGGTTCTTCAGTGAAGAATTTTTCTCTTTGAAAACTTGGTCAGTTTGAGACATGACATCTCCAAAACAGGCTTACTGCAAGTTGCAATACAGAACATTTCATCAGCTTCAGGGACACTGGGTTTGAGTGAAGCTCTTACATGGTAAGAAAGTGCTGCTTAATTTTTGTGCCCCTGGAGTGACACCAATTTTAACCGTGTTCAGGTGTTTATGCTTCAGGAGGTAAGTCATCCTGAGAGAGCTTGTGCATTCATTCAAAATAACTTGCTTCGAGATGACATGGTCATGCACCCTCAAGCAATCATACTTCCAGAACTGGTCCTGTTTCACATGGGTATCTGCAAGTTCAATTCATAATTAAGCAAGGCTTCACCAGTGATCTTTACCTTGTGGATAGATTGAACCTATATTAAAAGGAAAAAAAGAGTGGATTATTTATAATAATAATAATTATTATTATTTAAAATTATTAATAAATAATAATAATTTCCCGAGAGTTCACTGACCTTGTTCCTTGATAAAAGTACAAAACTGGAGAAAGTTGCTCAGAAATGCATGCTTCAGATCTGCTTCCTAAATGCATTAAAGGCTGCATGAGTCACACAGTATGAGCAATGTTTTAGTCCTGAAGTAAAGATCTGCGTCAGAATTAATGGTGGGTTTACTGGTTTGCAGTAGAGAAGCAGAAAGACCACGGAAATTGAACTTGAAAGGCTAAGAGGCATCAAGCTTAGGTTCAGAGTTTAACACATGAAATTGTGCATCTGTGCTTGTTTAGTGTTGTAATAATGATTAAAAAAAAGAGATGGTTCTGCTCAATGAGAAGGCTGTATTTATTCCTTGCAAAAAGAAATTCTTAAACAGTATGCATAAGCAGTCTTCTGCTTTTCATAAAAGATGATGAAATTCAAGGAAATCAATAAGAAATAGTTTAAAAAAAAAAAACAGATGGAAAACCTCAGGTGTCTTTAGTTTTAGAGAAGTAGCCTATATTCTAGTGGATCAGAAATGAAGAAGGCAGAATCCTCAAAGCTGTTAATGTGAAGCCCTAGGAAGACAGAACTGAGGCTGTCCCGGTGTCTCAGCTTCCCGCTCCTCTGTTTCATAGGGGTAGCTCCAGCTGCTTGGCTGCTGCTCTCTCTGCCGTTCACACACAGATGTTGATAATTCATGATGAGCTTAACAGATTTTTTTTTAAACATATGTGACTTCATGTGACAATGTTTTTGGTTTTGTTTTGAGGTGGAGGGACGGAATTGAATTACTTTTAAGAAATGTAATTGTTGCTTTCTTACTTACTTGCTGCTTGTTTACTGAAACAAGCGCTTTCCCTTCTACTGCTATTTGCACATGCTTTCAGCCAACTGTGTATGCATATCTTTAGGGATCTTGAGTGGCTTCCAGCCTTCTTTTCCACGACAACGAGAAGAGGAAGAAGGCTTCCTTCTGCATTAGGTCAGCACTGACCGACTTCCCTGGTAGAGGACTGTACCATAAATTAGTCTGTTGCCGCACTTGGGCCCCAGGGTCGCGTTTTCGGTGACGGGTCCCGTTCCTCTGGGTATCTGCTCACGTGGAGATTACTTCTCACCTTGGAGCTGCATTGCATGTGGATGCACAGCCCAGCCCACAGGGGCTCTCTCGTAGAGCCGACTTGTGCTTGATGGCCACCGTGCAAGGGACCTCCCAGCCCAGCTGCTACCGTGGCCAGAAACAGCACAAACCTGGAGATGCTGCTCTGGGCACAGGTCTTCTGCAAAGTATCAGCTTCTGTTTAGGTAGATCTCTTAAGAGTCCTGTAAAGCAGCCAGCAGCAGGTGATAGGAGGTTTTTGTACTCGATTCATGAAGTAGGTCATGTTTCCAGCACCAATTTCATTTGATGTCAGCTCTTTAGAAAATAGCCTTAGAAGGATTTTGCTGCTAGAAAATACTTGAGCGGAGTGGCTGCTCAGGCAGGAGAGACTGAT
The DNA here is from genome assembly GCA_013398735.1 of Nothocercus julius. Classification (NCBI taxonomy): domain Eukaryota; kingdom Metazoa; phylum Chordata; class Aves; order Tinamiformes; family Tinamidae; genus Nothocercus; species Nothocercus julius. The sequence continues at coordinate 375,695 of VZSV01000248.1, read as the reverse complement.
CCCTGCACTGCTGTTTTGGCCCAAGTGAAAATCCTCTACTGCACTTGTAGATCCTGCCTCCCACTGCATGGAAGTTTTCTGCAAGGGGATATACCTAAAGGTACAGGTAGCTCACCCCTTGATTTGCTAAAAGTCTTCTGTGCTTGACCTCTGCATTAGCCCAGAATTAGTGGGCTTGTGTGAACCTGTTTCATTGGGTGCAAGGTGAGGACGGGCAGGAGGATGTGAGAAGAAATGCTTAAATTCTTTTAAAATCCTCACATAATGAAGGGGGAATGGTGTAACTATATAACTATATTTTGGCCTGTTTTTCAGACCTCCTCCTTTAAACAGCTTTTATTTATAAGCAGTATCTGTTAATTTTTTTTTTTTTTTTTTTTTGGTAATATTTGGAGGAAGTTCTACTGTAGAGTAACAAAGCAAGTGAGAGTGATGTTATGAACACTGTCATGCTGTATAAAAATTCAAGGAATGGTTTTTAAAGTTCTATCCAAAATAGCTCTTCAAAGAAGTATAAAATGCCATCTATTTTTCTGTGGGGGAAGAATACATAATATATATATTAGCTTATATATATTAATTGCGACATATTTATCACTTTTTGCAATATCCTTATAATGGATTAGAACTTTGCATATGAAGTCGCTTCAGGACGACACGGGGTGGCACTGTGACGTTGTCCTCAGAGTGGCAGGTGACCTACTGCTTTCGCCCTAAAGTAGTGTGTCTTACACCAGCTCTGGCCTCGCTGCTTTACGTAGGTGGTTCCTCTCCAGCTGTCTGGCAGGTTGCGTTGGTGCTATGGTACTGTGTGCTCTTGCCGCCTGCACTTCATCTCTTGGCTTCTGGTTAACAGTAACAAACCCATACTGTGCTTAGGGGTAACTACTGCTTCTACTTTAACCTGATTCCTGAAGGTTCATGGCCACTGCAGAATCTTGCCCCAGGTAACATCTTTCTGAACTGGTCCTTGAAAAAAAGAAAAACAGATACCCAGAGCAAAACACACTGATGTCGATAAACTTGCAGAGATTTTGCTTACTTTTCCAAGGGATTTTGCAAGCGGAATTCTGAGAAATGTGTGAAATGCAAGGAGCTGTCAGAAAGCACTAATTTCATGTGCGTTTTGATACTTTTTATGTAGTATCTTTGAACGTTAAAGTATGTTGGAATCATCCATTCAGCACATGCAATAATCCCATTTTCACAGTGATTTCACAATGTATGTAGGCAGGATTTTTAAAGATAAATGTTAATTTGGTAGTCTGTATCACCTTTTGGTTTCAACAATTGCTTAAATTTTGAGGGAGAGTATGTAAATTTTATTTGACGTCTGGCAGAATGTGATGATTTGCTGATTACTGGAGTTTAGGCATATAAAGTTTCTGTAAAAATGTCTATCATATTTTGGCAATAAAAGTTGTTATACGCTCATTAAAAACCTTTGCTCATCCAGTAATACTTCAGTCAAGGGGGAACATCTTCTGATGTAGTACTGGGTATTTTACAGCATAGTAACAAGTTAGTTTGCATAAATCCCCAGATAGTTTTTGCGAAGCGGCAGGATAGGGTGAAGAGGGAAGATGCTGAAATAAATAAAGTGCTTTAGTCTTAAGGCCAGAGCTGTTCTTGGTAAGATCAGAGAAAGAAACAAGTGGACATGGAAACCTTAGTAATGCAAGAGTCTTCACAAATATTTTAAAATAATGAGTTGCATATTGCAGATCTAGGGTGTATGGGGAAGCATGTTACTTCCAGGTTGAATCCATCTGGCATTTTTGTGCGGAAGTGGTGCCAATTTTAACATAGATGTTGCTTAATTTAAAAAATGTGTAAACTAGGACCCAGTAGGCCAAAGCAGGATGACTGCCACAATGGTAGTTTCTTTTTATAGGAGACCCAGGGCCAGGGATACTGGATCAAAATCAAATTTAACTGGGGATGAAACAGTGCAGTTGATCCTGTGAAGCACCGAAACCTCGTGAAAACGCAGCTGCAACTAGTCTGTACTAGAAAAGCTGGAGCTGATGTGCTCTGAAGCTCTGCAGGTTTATCTAGACACACTGCGAAAGAACAGGCGAACCAGATGACATTAACATTGTTACTGTGCGAGAAATTTTGTGGACACCTTCTGGAGGGAGCAGTCTGGTTTGCATTTGCTAATTTTGATTAATTACCCTGGAATACGATGCCCTTTGAAGTAGGAGTATTTACGCAGGCCTGCAGAGAAGCATCAGAAACCTCAAGTGAAAAAAGGCCTTGCTTCAGGACTGGCTTACAGATAAACAATCTTGTTTTTAAGCTTAGTGGCCCACCTCAGTGTTCAGGCCTCATATCTACTGCATTAAAGCAAATGCATCTGTTCCCTTTTCTGAGCTCTGTCACTCCTACGTTATATCAAACTTCAAGATCTCCTGTCTTCTTTTCCAAAGTGTCTTCTCTGGGTCCCTTTTCTCCAAAAATATGCAAAATATCACCAATCAGGGAAAGGTGTGATTGGACATATTTTATGAAATAAACATGGGCCCAGCTTTCACCATGAGCAATAAGTTACTTCCTTTTTTTCCACAGTTCTTGATCGCAACTAGGCATGCAGAGAGAGCTTCTTGCTGACTTTCACCAGGCTTTCTGCTTTGCCATTGTGGTGCCTGCAGTACGTACATTTGCAAAAAGCTTTGAGAACGATATTTGCAGCTGTTTTTTAGGCTGTTTTCTGACTAGGATGCGATCCCAAGCATTGGAACAACCTCTTGGATACACGTGCTCTCCATTCCCAGGGCTTGCTGAAAGCTACCAGTGACACACCAGCACACGACTGGAAAACATTAGCTCTTCCCTGCATGTAGTAACTATCCTTCCCGTGGTTGAATAAACAACAACAGCTGTGGTTCATGTTCACAAACGGTGAACACAAACCCCTGGGAAACCTGGGGAATTTCAGTTTGTTGGAGGACATGAAAATAGAAGTGGAAAGAAAGGGAGAAGAGTGCCAATCCTGCTACGTGTTACATGTAACTGTTGTATCTGCATCCTCCAGGCGCTGCATGGTCTTTCTTCGTACTCCCATTTCCATGCATAGAGAAGAATTTCAGCAGTACTGGACTGAGGTTAACATAGTTAGCTTGCTGCCAGCTCGTCCTTGCCCCAGCAAAGTGGAGGCTGGCACTGCATCATCTCTTGAATTTGCCTCTAATGTTTCTGTGATGGCAAAATATTCAGTTTTTCCCATGAAGTCATTTCTTCACTGCAGTTTTCAAGTCTTTTGAATTTGGAGGGCATTGAAAATCTAAACAATGTTGTCTGAACAGGAGAGCAGTGCTGACCAACAGCTAAGCACATCTTCAAGGTTTCGTGGACCTTGTTTTCCCAAAATAAACCCTGAGATTATGGGGAATTGAGTGGTGTCTCTCTGGACACTATTCCTTCTGCCTTTTGGGGCAGACTGGCCATCCATGGCTGTCCTTCACCAACTCAGCTCCCAAGGTTTGCAAAGGGAATGCACGATGATAGATCTGAACGTGATCCAGTCTGGTCTCCAGTTGTTGCCGCAAATTTGTAACCTCCTCAACACTATTAGCTTGCAGATCTGCAGCATTCACCCTGCAATTCTTCTGACCAGCACAGGCTGCTGAAGCTCAGCAGCAGTACCCTAGGTACAGTTAACTATATTATGGTATAGGTAACATATAGAAATATTTTGAGGAGATTAGTGCTGCAATGTGTCATGAGCATGTAAGCATGTCAGTCTGCTATTCAGTTACACAGCGGGGCGTTCAGAAATGTCTCCCGTAGGACTGAACTGTCACATCTTGGCCCCTTGCACTGGGATTGTGTGAGCTAGAAACTCTAGATATTGGCAGGCTTGAGGGAAACCATTCAAAAGTGATGTTCATTTGCTTTCTGCTGCAAGGCACAAATTAAACAGAAACCATGAAATTCTGAAAATTGTGGGGTTTGCGGTCCGGTTTGTTCTATGGGTGTGGAAGGCCTTTCCATGTTTCAAAGAAAACAAGTGTCTTTCCATGCCACCTGGGGAATACCTGAGAAAATTATGTTTCTTACTTATTGTCAAAGAATAAGCACAAGACATCGTGCTCATCTGGATATCTCCTTGGTTTGAACAAGCGGGTCCAAAATAACTTAACTGCATTTAGAGTGGGAAAAGGCAAACCAGGGTCCTCTTTAAGTCTGCCTTTGCTAATGCAAGGGGCTCCAGAGGGACGATGGGGTGAGACGTGTGAGGAGGCACTTCTTTGCTCTGAGCGTGCCAGAGCCCTGGCACAGGCTGCCCAGAGAGGCTCCTTGTGGAGGCTGCTTCTCTGGAGATCTTCCAAACCTGCCTGGATGTGACCGGGTGCCCTGTGCTCTGGGTGTCCCTGCTGGAGCAGGGGAGGTTGGACTAGATGACCTCTCGAGGTCCCTGCCAACGTCCGCCGCTCTGTGACTCTGTGGTACATGTATGTGTAGTGGCTGTGCATGACTTGCATCACTTCAAGGGCTTTGCTCTCTTTGTGACACTGGTGGCCTAGCTGTAGTGATGCCTCATGGAGGCCCATTGTCCCCAGGAGGTCATGACTTAAGGCTACAGCTTGTCCTCTAGGCCTTGGAAGGTGGGAGCCTGAGTAAATGTTTCGGTTGTCATGAAGTACCATGACACTCATGTAGGTTTGGCAACAAGAGGTGTTGACAAGAGGCCCTGGATGGTGTACAGGCCTCCCCTTTACATCTCCTCAACACCCTACAAGGAATTGCATTTGGAGAGGTTGCTGAGGGCAGTGGCCCACATGTCACGTGCAGTCACTTACTTAGGCATATTACTTAGGGTTCTCCCCCACTTTATCTAGGTGTATATTACAGTCAGAATTACAGCCTTGTGTATAGTGGCCTGCTTGCTGTAAGGTGCAAGAAGTCCTGAGCTAGTCTGAAATTCAGCTGAGGATTTGGAAGTACAAAGAGCCCAAGATGGTTTAATCGAATAGCTACCTAGTGCCTGCAGTCAGGACAACGTATGTTGGCTTTAGTTCCCTTCAGCCCTTCCGCACTGTTTTGCTGTTAAATTTCAGCACAAAGCTGCTTCGTGATGCCGTGTTGACACTTCAGGGTAGTTTCGTATCTTGCTATTGTACAGGAGGATATTGATGAGCAGTTGATTAGAACTGGAACAGATGTGGTAAGAAGACCGTGAGAGACTATTTAAAGAAATATACTGAAAATTGCGATGTCCTCTGCTAACTGCATGAGGTGGTCTGTGGCTTGGTAGACAGAACCACTGCGCACAACTGAAATACACAGTGATGGCCAATTTTTTTCATCTTGGTTATATGGATATCCATGTATCCATATAAAAAAGCTGTGATAAGCAGGGCCTACCAGAGGTTTCTGCGTGATTTGTGGAAGGCTGTACTGTTTGGCTTAAACAAAGCTCACTCATAATCGTGACAGGACTGCTGTTCTTGAAGAGCATCCTTGAGAACGGGCAGCACGTACTCCTTGCCTTTTCTTATGTAAAGAAAGAACCACACTGCGGGTTTACTGTGGTAGAGAACAAATTGTAGGTGATGACATGGTGCAGAGGAAGGCTTTGGATGTCATAAATCCAACATACCTGGAAATGCCTTTCAATATCTGTGAAGCCATAACGGCCAGAGGCTCCTGCAAAACAATGACGTCTTTCTAAAGTGATAGGTCCAAAACAAAAGACAATTTTATGGATTTTTTTTTCAAAAGAACAATTTTGACATTTCCAAATTTGCCATTTTCTGGCTAATTGCCAGTTTTGTCTAATGAGACATTAATTTTCATGTTTGCTTAAATCATACGTGACTGGCACCCCGCAGGTTGTGTTGCCATCAGAAAATGGCCCTCACACTTTTCTTCTCAGAACTTGTGTTCTTGGTTTTAGTGAACTGAGGTCTTCAATATTAAGACAGAATGGATGTAGTAGTTCCAATGGTGTTATAAAATGGAGTTATTTGTGGTTTGCTTGGACATGCTAGAGGAAGGAATTGAGGTGTGTGTTGTGTGTTTTGTTCTTAGAGGCCTTTGAATAAAGTCAGGGAGGGGATCTGGCTCTTACAGTACTCTTGTTTTCTCCCAAGGATCTTTTTGATGCATGTCTCTTGAAAAGCAATGGTAAAAAAAAAAAAAGTATTTTGGTATTTTGCCTCTTTTTCATGTGGCTTACAAACAGCAATAACACGTGCTTTGCTAGTTAAACAATTTCAGTCTTGTGGTACCTTCACTGTTACTATCCTTGTCTTTCTGCTATTCCCTAAACACCAAAGGTTTTCCTTAAGCTTTGTATTTTAACATGGACTACCTTCTGGCTGGAGACTTTGTTCTATATTTTGTGATACTGTAGGTATATGTATAACAGAAATTTGGAGAAAATCACACTTGCAAAGCACATTTTCTGTCATGTTCAGAACTTAGGTAACTAGGGACACTTATTTCAAAACCAACTCTGTCCAAGCTGCTTATATTGCCTTTTCCTTCCTAAATGAAGTCTATAACTACATTCCCAGCAGCTGTCTGTTATGGAGTAAGTGAATGATGTATCGTGCAAAACCATATACATGTGCACATGTCTGTATATGTATATATGTGTGTGTGTACAACATATACAGACACACACTTGTGTCTGTATATGCGTGTGGTGTTTATGTGTGTACAAACATGCATACATATGTATATTATATATATGTGTATGTATTATAAGTATGTACAGACATATGTAGAATATACATATAAGTAGATACAAAACACAGCGATAAAATGGCAGCCATAGGTGAATTCCTGTGGCTTCCTATTCCTTCCACAACAATTTCACTTTGTTATAAATATTTTTTCTAACCTTAGATTTAAAAAAAGGCACCCAGTCTGTTTAATTTCAGTTAATTCATTGTGAGCTAAACAGCAAAAACCCTCAGAAATTTTGTGCTGCCAGCTTCACAGACACGCAGGCAGTGCAGGACTTAGTCCTGCCATGGACACCTGCAGGCTTCTTAATGTCAGTCTTTCTGTCTGTCCTCCTTTTCAAAATGGCATTAATAGCTGTATTTTTTGAGCAGCACAAAAAATAGGAGGAGGTTCAACATTAGTTATGCTTAATGTTAAGTTATTGACTATGAAATGAAAAAAAAAAGGGTAAATATGAGGAGTTTCTTTTATGCTCATTCTCACAAATTTGGGGTAAATTTGCCAGTATTTCTTCCACAAATAAAGCATAATAAAGCAAAGAAAAGCTTTTCTACTGATTTATGCCTTTTTTCATTTCTATTTTTATTTTTTATGCCAAAGCTTCATCAAACTTCGTTTTAGAAATATTATGATCTAATGTCAGAATGATAAAGTTCTATAGTCTCTTGGATATATTGATCTGTATTGACTGCATGGCCAATTCACTTCTGCAAAATGACATTGGCCAGTAAAGAGACAAGGGTTTTTCCTCAAAAGAAAACTAAAATATGTGTGCACGCATGTGTGTGTGTGTGTGTATAACCTTTTTTATTTTTGTTATTTCCCCATACAGATTGATTGTATTAAATGTGTTTTGCAGTTTTCCTCACAAACCTCTTGCTTGTAAATTTAAAACTAGAATGTTCTGAGTTCTTCCATACGTACGAGAAGGCAGATGTTTAAGGGAAACCCCGCACATGATGAAATGCAAAGTAATATTTATGAACTGTCAGTTCTGCGTCACAACGGCTTGTGCAGACCATATTTGGAACAGTGACTTGGATTCGGTGAAGTTAAGCTTTGTATAAGCAGGCTTTTTTTTTTTTTTTTAGTTTGGATTCAGAGAACAGATATGAATGAACAAAAACCAAAAGGCTACTGGTGCCGAAGTTGGCTCAGCTCCGCCCAAAAAAAAAGAACAAAGAAATAAAAAGGAAAAAAGTACAGCTCTGGTCCTTTTATATATATTTCCTTGTCTTTTATTATATTCATGCATTATTTAAGTAGGCTGTAACAAATTAGTAAATTTAAAGTGAAATTGTGTTTTGTTTTTTGTTTTCATACCAATGTGGAGATTCTGGCACAGTGTATTGTATCTTTTTTTCCAAAAAGCAGAACCATGGTAATATTAAGAAACTGACAGTCATCTACATCTTTGAAGAGTTGTTCTGTCCTGGGAATATTGGGACTGTGGCAGAGGAGGAAACATTTCCCAGCCTTTCAGGAAAACACATTTCAGATAGCAGGTAGTACTCAGGACTCCTGCGCATCTTGAAGAGACCAATGTGCTCTGAAGTATCCTTGCAACCTGAAATTTTTATTTTTCGTCAATGAATCAATCGCAGCTTCTTCTGTAGCGGTTTTGTGAAGGCGTTAAGCAACTTCCATGTCCCCAGCATGGCAGTGTGGACTTTTGTGGTTTATTCCAAGAATGAACAAGAGAACTACTTTATAGGTATGAAAACCAACCACAGAGATGTAGCTTGCATAGTCAGAGGGACCACTTCACGCCTTCTCTTTTAAGAGATGTATGGCACTTGTATAATAACGTACCCTACCCATGAACCTGTTGAACTGCCTGCACAATGTTACACATTAAAAGCCGATCTAAGCACTGTCTAGTTTGAAAGAAACTCATGTAAGTAGAAAGGAGAAAATTGTTAACATGCTGGGATAAAATCATTAGTATTACCTTTCAGGGAAAAGGAAATTGAACATTTTATCCCTGTTAACAAGGTCAGAATATTTTGGAACCTCCTTGTGGTTGAAGTTGGATTTCTTGTGAGACAGCTAGAGCATTTTTGCTTTGGAAAGAGAATCTTTAAGTAGTTTCTCTAAATGAATTCCCTAAATGAATTGTGTTCAACCAGCACGTGCAAAGTCGTATTTTTCGACAGGAAAACTATTAGCTGTATTATGAGACTTGGACAGTACTTACGTGATGTAGAGGCTTTGGAGGGGCTCTGCACTCACTCCTCGCAGCTTGTGCCCGTCTCGGTTAAGCCTCTTTGCTCACACAGCACACCCAGGACAACATGAGGGCCTATGAAAAAGGGGTGCCTGTGAAAATGCTTATAAATGGCCCAAAACATGGCTATCCACCATTGCACAATTGCACAGGAAGAGAAACTGCTCGGAAAATGTTCGTAGGTAGACAGAAAGGAATGAAAACCATAAATTGGTTAGGATTTGCAAAGGACGTTTGGTCAGGGTTCATAGGAAGAGGAAGACTCTTTTTTTCTTTTTTTGCTCTTTTTCCCAACTTTGAAGGGCTTTCAGTCCCGCTTAGCCGCTTCACAAGTGGCAGTAGGCGATAGATAAACGACGCTTATTTGTCTGATAGATAAACTGCGACGATAGCGACAGCGACGGTGGATGAAGCCCCTCCGCTGGTGCCATCAGAAGCAGACGGGTGTCCCAATCCTCTGTGGGTGTGAACTGTGAAGCTCCCTTAGGGCTAAAGCAGAAACACCGCCCTGTAAAACGCGCTGCAGAAGGGGGTCTCCTTGGAGCCAGCGAACTTTTATTTTCATTGCAAAACATATGGACAGTATAAGCACACGCACCACAGAAATTTGCAAAATAAAGCTGCCTGTATTGCCATCCATTCTCTTAAAAAGAAAGTGTAGATTTTAGTTTTGACTTTAAGATGCTTCAGGAAGTGTAAAGGCCATGTGAGCAGTTAACTCCACTCGTGTGTCTTCTGAGTGGGAAAAGAAGTGCATGAAGCAAAACTCCACAGTGTGAGAAGGATTTGTTCAGTAAAACTGACACCATCTGTGTGGAATTATCAAACCCCAAGTTCTCTTCCTCCTTGGGCAGGAGTCTTGACTAGGAAAACCTTTGGAAAGGCCTGAAGTCTCATATAGGAGAAAACGGTATACAGAAAATTTTGTTCAA
>VZSV01000248.1:325126-350202 GCA_013398735.1 Nothocercus julius | reverse complement strand
GGAGGTAGGGGCTGCGCGCGGCGCCCGGGAGCCACGGCGGGCGGGCGGGGAAAGAGGGAGAAGACACGACTAAAGTCCCGCGCCTCATCAGGGTGCTTTAAGTGTGTTAGCAGTTCTCTCTACTACCGCACTTTCCACTGTGCTCGCACTTAGTCCTTTTCTTACATAAAGAAAGTTTAAACAGAGGAGACGTGGTTGGGTAGAGAGGGGAGGCTGGCATAACCGCGCATGTGGTGGGTAAAGGGGGTCTCTCGGATGATGTTAGAATGGTGTTTTCGTTTTGTTTATTAGCTTGTGTTTCATAAAACTCACAAAAAGGAGATGTTTTTTCATTATTTAAGTCGTGCGAGAGTAGCATTTTTGAATGGTCAGGCTGAACTGATATATTCATGATAGTAGAGGAAAGCATAAAAGTACAGACTTCTTTACCACTAAGGCTAATTATCCAAAACACAAAGTTTCACCTCGTCATAGTTGGTCTCAAAAATGTTGAATCACCTAATTCAGTTAAAGCACCCTGCTCTGCTTCATTCTTAGAACTGTTCCAATTTGATTTCTACAGAATTGGAAGAAACTGTGCCTTTTCATGGGTGCACAGTATTAGACTGGAGATTAGAAATACACAATTTGGTTTTCTTTTTAAAGTCAACCATGATTATGCAGTGATTTTTTATGCAGTGATGAGAGACTTAAAAAATACCGTTCTTTTTTCTCCATTACAAGCCCACAACCCGTGAGCTTCGAGTCAGTGTCATTCAGAACAGCACGGATCTTCACAGAGCTTTGGTGCGGTGCGTCCCCATGGTGGTGTTTTGCCAGCAAAGTCCGTTTTACCCGAAAATGCTGTGAAGCAAGATGCCCATAATGTGCTAGATTTAGGGGTTTTGGCTGGCGTTCCTTGCAGCTGTTCATTAGTGTCTCCTGCGGAGTGAGCAGAGACCTTCCCAGGCTGCAGTGCATCTAGTCAGTCTGGAGGTGCTGTGGGAGAAGGAGGAGCATGGGATGAGGAGGGGATGGATGTACATGGCTCTGTTATGTACAGCGTCCTGGCGTGCAGGGCAGTTATTCCTCACCCAGGTGAGGGTTCACAGCTTGCAAATTAACCATCTTGCAAGCGCGGAGTCACCTGGTGCAGACATGTCCTCTGTGTGGCAGAGCCGCTTGGCCGCCGCTTCGTGCAGACACACGCTTGTTCCTGCCAGGGCCCGCTCACCTGATCTGGGGAAGGGGAGACATGTGGGTGTCTGCGCTGTGCTCCCCAGCGCTTGCGAGTCAGAACATGTTTTATCTGGGAGGCAATGCTGAGCTTGAGCTACACGACAGAGCGCGAGCCCATCTCCTCTTCCAGAACAGCATCGTGAGGGAGAACCAAAAACACGTGTGTCTGCTTCACAGGAGGCTTGTCGAGTCTTGGAGCCAAATCAGAACCAATATCCACTGTCAAGATCAAAGCTTGATTTCTTAAGATCATTCTGAGTGTTTCTGTTAGTAGTCATTTACAGGACATTATGTTTTTGTTTTTTGAAGCAGATTTCCTGCAGATTTTCCTTTTTTTTTTTTTTTTGAGTGTTTTTTAGATGTATTTTTCCATTACTTGGGGTAATGTTTAGACCATAACACGTTTGTATAAGGATTTTTGTGCTATACCTAGCACAACACTGTCCTTGTATTTGGATTTTTCGAGTTCATCATAGCAAATATACATATAGCTTTTAGGAAGATAGCCTTCTGCCTTCTGATTCAGATTTTGAGAAAGAAGATGCTTTTCTAGCTCAACTATTTATACAGATAAACTGTGAAAGCAGAAGCCCACTATACACCTACGTGAAACAGAGAAGGAGGTGCCTATTTTGTCCTCACCAGTTGCTGTGAAGGGGGGACTTCTGCCCCACTGCTATGCGTCACCTTTCCTCTGCTTTTCCTTTCCTCCTTACCACAAAGGTAATTCTGAATGTAACAACATTTGAAAAAGTGCTATTGCAAGGAAACCGCGTTTGTTAGAGAAGTACCGAGATCAATAACTAACTCATTCACGGTCGTTTAGGAAATGTACAGACACCTGCATGTCTGGGTGTCCTGAATTCTGCTGAATGACACACTTTTTTTTTCTTTCTTTTGTTTTTTTTTTCAGTGAAACCTAATCCATTCATTTTAAAAATTACTCAGAAGTGAATCTTGCTCATAATTTTGGCTGCATGAAAAATAAAAGTTTAACCTTTCAAAAGACACATGTAAAAGCAGTTTTATGAGGATGTACCTTGTCAAGCAGTCAGTGTTGATGCTAATTAGGGAATTTCCTGATTCCTTTTGCAAAGCATTGGCCCTTCTTCCTCTTCCTCTACTTCCTCCACTCCTACAAATTTTTCAAACAAAAAAAGTTGCATACAGAGTTTGTTAAAAGCATTTAGACCTTTTCCCTTTTTTTTGTATCATGGAACAGCAACTTTGAAGATATGAATGTAATATACAAAAACAGGTAACACTTTTTTGGCATTAAATGTTCAACTGCTCCATGGTTAGGAATCATGTACACTAGTTTAATGACAAAATGTTGAACAGACAAGTAACAGACATGGAAGGTGAAACAAAATCTCTGGCAGAGGAGGTTGAGGTTAAGGCAAATGTTTTTTAAAACAGTTAAAAACATAAATTTAGATTCTCTTGTTTAGTGAAAAACACACCTTTTGTGTTTTTGACGTAACTTGTAAGGATGTGCTGTGATGTTTTAGAATGCTGTTTTAGACTGTCCTTTGGCCATCTGTCTGACGGAGTTACTTACCATTTGCTTTATTTTTGTGGAGGGCTATGATAGCACAAAGGCTTCTGAATTGGGGCAGGAAATAGTGGCTTAGGACATTCTATCACATCTTCATGATACGAGTAGTGGGTAGTATGCACCCCCTTCCGTGGAGGACTCCTGTGTCACTCAGCACAAAAGCTGCACTCAACTTGAACAATGTCTAGTTCAAACAGTGGTTTTCCAGTGGAAGTAGGAAGAGTGAGAGTCAAGAATCCCAGGTTTTCTTCCAAAGCCCTTTGAGGAGGACATGCTGCAGCTCCATGAAAACTCCTCACACAAGGGTGGTCTCTTGGGTGTGCTCTGTTTCCCGAGGGCTGGCCCCGAGTCACTGGCCTCTGATGTGCAGAACTTCTGCTTGGAAATAGTGGTAAGTCCAGTCTGAACAGCATACACGTAGTTACAAGAAGTTACATCATCATGTGCCATGTCAGTAGGTCGCTTACTTGAAGTAGCTGGATGCTCTGGCCCAGGTCAATCTGCGTGACAGTTTTCCACTTTAGAGAGGAAAAATTACCAAAATCGGAGCTTCCAGAGATCTTCTGAAGGGAATTCTGTGAAGCACTCACATACTTAGTGAGGATGTAAGAGATGAAGAGAATTGCCTGTGTCTTTAGAGCAGTCTTTGCGTTGTCTGCCATTACGTGGTGAGCAGTAGACATCCTGTGCGTGACGGGACCAGGAACCCCAGCAAAGTCTGCACGGGCACGATTAAGGGTTCTTGACCAGCGTAAATGCACAGGAGCCTCATGTGGTCTCTTCAAGTTTGCCATCTTGATGTCTAAGCATTGTCGTGGCAACATGAGTGAGGTCTTCCTAATGGGCTAGTGTTTATGTAAGTGCCTCTGTTTCCCCCTAGGGCATTAAGATACATTCTGCTAAGCACCCTTATGTGGAAATGAATGTCAGTACTAAGGTTTTTAGAAGTTCTGTTGGTAAGAAATTACACTCCAAGCAAATAAAAAGTGTCTCCTTCTTCATGATGCTGGATTCTCAAGTGTTTGCAGCTGCTGAGAACTTTTTGTGGCGTTTGTGTAATTCCCCCATCTTCTTTGGTGCGCTTCCAGTCCTCCTGTCCGGCGCCAGAGAGCAAGGAGGGAGCGTCTGTCACGACACAGCCCCGCTAATCAGGATGAGAACTTCCACCACGTGCCCTACGGGCAGCAGGCGGCAGCAGAGGAGCCGCGCGCCTTCCCCACACCGAGCGTGTCCGCCCGCATGCTGCACCCCGCCGCCTGCCCACCGCAGCAGAGCGCCCTCGTGCTGGACATCCACGATCAGGTTGGGCGTCAGAGAGGCTCTGCGAGTTTTGTTTTGCATAATGACTATCCTCTTAATAGTGCCCCTACTATAAAGATTTTAAATATCAGAATGCGTTATTTTAGGTAGAAACATAGTGCTTGTAATGGAATGTCTGCTTATTTGCAGAACTCGTAACAGCAATTTGTCATTATTGCATCAGCTGGCCCAACCTCAGCGAATTCATCCTGAAATGGGGTGACAAGAGGAGCCCTCTGCTTAGTCCTGAAAATAGTTAGATCCCCTCTGAAAGAGGAACTGACAGAGAGCTCCTCATAGTGGAGGAGCCAGGCTACAGCGCTGCCCACGGGTAGATGCTCTTTCTTGCAGCTTCCCGTTCTGATGAGCAATTGTGTTAGGGCAGCATCTCCAAAAGATAAGCTGTGGCCCTGCTTCGTGTGGCAACGTTACAACGTGACAGTGACAAGTCTGGAGGAAAACCATGGCACTGCCTTTACCTCCCAGGCACGATTTTGCATCAGGTGTCAGTATTTACAAACTTGCTGAAGCCTTCCATGGTGTTGTTTTCTGCAGGCTAATTCTGGGAGGAAAGAACTAGAAAAGAGGTCAGGTTTTCTCTCCGTGTCCTGTAAGAGCCATAGATATTTCTGAATCACATCCAACATTGCACTGGATGTCCAACTTCTATTGGAAGAAAGCCCCTGATAAACCTCTGACTAAATAATCTGCTTTTGTCCCTGAGCCATAACTAGGTGAAAGTCAGTGTGTCGCCTCAGGGTGGTGTCTGTCACTTGAGGTTTCAAGTCCAGTGATCGCTGTTGCAGTTTTGGCCTCATCCATTGGCCGTTTCAGAAGGTCAGCAGTCTTTAATTTACTGGTTTTCAGCATTGTAACAAGCTGCGCTCGCTCATTCATTTCTCACAGGTGGGTTCCCTTTTTAGCAAACTGTGAAGCAAGAGAGAAGTTTGAAGTAATTACTTCCTATGGATTAATGCTCCTATGACCCTTTTTCTTTGGGGTTATCATCAGATTTCATTGTTAAAGTTTTAAAAAAAAAAAGTGTCTATGCACATAGCACCATCTATTTTTGGTTTTTGATTAAATTCCACGGAATATTGCTAACTAGAAAATCTGTGTGCCTGGGTGTCTTTCCTAGTGTGTCCATGGACATGTAATTTGATGCCTCAGTAATGTTTAAATTACCCAACTTTCCCAGCTTTCCAGCTGTCCTTCTGTTACAGTCAGGTGAAGAGACACCTCGTAAGTGTTGACCTGAGCATGAATCAGAGATTTGCCTCTTTGAAGGAAAGAAAAGCTCTGTAAAGTTACTGTTCTTTAAGATACGACTTTGTGGCTTGTCCTTTAATTAGTTTTCCTTCCAGAGTTGACTCTTTAGCTACTCGTGGAAGTTTACTTTTTTTTTTATTGGCTTTTAATTACAGCCATCTTATTTTGTAAGGACTAACTTTAGGGTGTGTGGGGGCCTCGCTGATTTGAGACACTACTTGAACACCAAGGTGCTTTGGAGGCTTTAGCCTTTTAAGCTGAGGGATGTCCCCAGGCCTTGCGCTGTGATCAGAGTAGTATTCCATCGAGAGGAGTGTTCCAAAGAACCGGAATTACAGGTATGTGCACTTTGTGAATGCGTTCTTTTCCGCTAGGTGAAAGTGAGTGTTACCTGTCCATGCTGAAACCGCGCGCAGCTGTAGGGAGCTCACAGCTGATTAACGCCCTGTTCTTCCTTCTGCTGCAGATGCATGCGGGCCCAGTGCCGGTGTCGTATGCGGTGACGACGGTGGCGCCGCACGGGATCCCGCTGTGCGCGGGGCAGCACGTACCCGCGTGCAGCGCGCCGCCGGTGCCAGGCTGCTCTGTGGTGTTCAGCGGGCAGCACCTTCCCGTGTGCAGCGCGCCGCCCCCTGTAAGTGCTTCCTGCGGTTGTGCCAGCCTCCGTTCAGACGCGGTGCTGGCATCGCGGTACTTCGCTGGGGAAAGCCTTCCTTTCCTGTAGTAAATTGCAGTGGTGCCTAACAGCGTAGGCCTTGAAGATGGCAAATGTATGACGTTTACCTGGCTTCCTGGCAAGTTATGACATCTTAGCCTGATGTATTTTTTTTCATTCCAAATAAATGTTGGTTTATGATCTGGTCTCTTATCAGCAAATATCGTATGTATTTTCAGATGTTTAAAGCTAATGAGGAAGCTCACCTAGAAATCTTACTAAGGTGAAGAGACCTTGTCCAGAGATTGGTTATATGCAGAGAAGATCAGTACCCTCTCCACAGTCAGTTGTTTTTTGTTTATTTATTTGTTTGGTGTTCCTGAGAAGTGGTAAGATCGTGAAAAATCAGTAAAAGCTAAATTCTTTTTGCAAATGCTCTCTCAAAATGAATCAAAATACTCTCTTTTTAATAATAATGTTTTTCTTTGAGACATCAATAAACTGACTTGAGTGGGAGCTTATCGAATTAAAATTTGGAAGGATTTGATTTCCTTCTCCGTAAGTATTCACATGTCTCCTGGGAAGTGCTGATTTACCGTTGCATTCTCACGGACGGGCATCCAGTGGAGATTTCAGCAATAAGTGTTCATGGGCATCAGGACCCTGCAAGGGGAGCTGTCCACCCCAGGATGTTCAGCTGTGCAGTGTGAAGGCTGCAGAACACCCATGAAGAGCTGCAGCTGCTCCTCCATTTCTAGTACAAGACTATAATGTAATATAAAGATGATGCCCTGTAGCTATTTATAATGCTGGTAGTTATTTCCGCCAGGTTAATACTCTGGTTAATGCCCCAGATAGTCACCTATATGGTGTATATACATGGTTCTTTGCTGCCTGGCCTCTTGCTAGCAATATGTAACTTAGCCTTTCCCGTGTTCCTGCTAAGTGTACTATTGTGACCTTGGCCATGAACAAGCCTGTGGCAGCAAAAAAAAAACTCCTGATGTGGATTCCTGTTCCGTTCTTCAAACTGCTGGTACCAGCCTGACCAGCCCTGGAAGTTGCAGAGGAACAGTATTGCATTCGTGCGTGCACATACAGACTGCTGGCGAGGCCGAAGCAGCCAGGGTCTCCCCTTGCCTTCCACAGTGGTGAACAGCTGCCGTTGTGTATCCCTGGGGCAGGATGGCAGAGAACTTCTTCTAATCACTATTTCTGTGTGAAGAACTGTGTGTTTCTGCTGCTTGGTACCGTTCTGTGACGCAGAGCAGTCTCGGACCACATGCATGGGGAGCAGCGCTTGCATAGTAGCTGCATCAAGGCAAGAACGCAATGTTGGTGCAAGAAACACTAAGCAACAGCTTGAAAGAAGTCTTCTGAAGCTTTACGTTGGGCTCTGAGGGAATTCACACGTCAGATCGTAGGGGCTGGTAGTCTCCTGTAGCCCCTAACTGTGCAGTTTGTAAATATTTCAAAATTCAGCAGCGCAGCTTTCCTTTTAATATAACACATGAATTAATATGTGTTAATTATATTTAACCAGGCTCATTAAGAGGCTCACTAAGAGAATCAGTGCAGTGTAACAAAATATGAAATGTTTCCAAAGTTGAAATTTTGTAGCATCAGCAGGCGCATGTTTTCTTGATTTTTTTTTTTTATTATTTTTTTTTCTATTATGTCACAGAATCAAAGAATTGGGTAAGTTAGGAGGGAGCTCTGGAGGTCACTGCTCAGAACAGCCAGTTTTCCAGGATGGAAATTTCACTCCAGCGTTCAACCCCTTCTCTGGTGGAATTCCTTGTTCTGTGTGTCTGGCTGGGAGTCCTCTTCTGGAGCGCGTTCTCCTTGCTGGTTGTCCCAGAAGAGCCACTTTCTGCCCACTCGTGCTGAAGACAGATGCCCACGTCCTGGCTTCGCCGCCTTCTACTGGAGCTGAATAAACAGTTTCTCGTTGTGGCCTTACACCAACTGCATTGCTGACTCGGTGGCCTTTCAGTGTGCCCGTTTCAGTACAGGAGTGTCTTTTTTGAGTACCAGAGAGCCCAAAACGAGGCACAGGACCTGAGATGCAGCCTCACAGGTGCCCAGTGCAGGGGGAGGACAGCGTTGTAGTTGCACTTGTAGTAGCACAGCGCAGTAGGTCTTCCTGAGCGCATGGGCACGTTGCAGCGCCTGCTGTACTCGCGTGGGCCCAGAGCCGTCTCCTCCTTTCGTGCCAGTCCCTGCGCGCTGGGCCGAGCCTGCCCTGCCGCGCGGGGCTCCTGTGTCCCGCGCCTGCCGCGAGCTCGGTGGGCCTCCTGTAAAAGGGCGGCGCAGCCGCGTGCGGCTGAGGGAGACGGTCACGCGCTGAGGGGAGCGGTGAGGCGCCGCGTCCTGGCCCCGCGCGGGGCAGCCCGGGCAGGGCGCAGCGCCGCCCGAACGTGACCACGCGGGACAAGCGCAGCTTGTCTCGGTTTAAATGCGCGCTCGTTGTGGTGGTTATCTTTATCATCGCGTGCTGACGTGTGGGGTCTGGAATATAGTCTGCCTCTCACCATAAGGGCTTGGCGTGTGTGAGGTCACTCTGAAGGACCATTAGAATAAGCGGCCTTTTATACTTTTTCATAACACCAATCATTCCCGAACTCAAACACTGGACCTGAAAATTTAACTTCAGTTTGCTTTCAATTTACTGAAATTCAGTTCAATTTATTAAGTAAGATAAAAATACTGTAATTATTGAAACATTTATCTTAGGGTTTTTTTTATTTTTATTTATTTCATTTTTTAGAAAATGGTGGTGCATTAAAAAAAATACATATAGATCAGATTAATCTACTTGTTGCTTCAGGCTGGTAAAGCTTTATTGTGGGTCATGACCACAGTAAATGAGGTGGTGATTCCCCTTTAACTCCATGAATGTGGTTTTAAAGTACTTGTGTCACTGCTATGCGGTCGTTATAGTCTATATGCTCAGTATGTTGTGTTACTCCTCACTAACGAGAACAACTCAGAGTAGCATTGGATCCTGTGCATGACTTTACAAAGTTAGGTGTGCTTCACAAGTAGGACTTTAACGTTTGAAAAACAAAGATAACCGTAATATCTGTTCACATAAGACAAAGGTGGTGCTGGCTGTTTGGCAGCTAACAAATATATTCTTAGGTGCTCCTCTAATGGCCAAAAATGGGAAGGAGCACACCCAATGACAGCTCAACAAGCAGGAAAAAGAAGAAGCATTTCTTCTCATTCCTCCACTTGCATAGCTGGAAGAAGAAATTAAGGCTATTTCTGCTCCCCTACATGGCCTTCACCATTCACCTAGTTCAAAGTGCTTTTGCATGAGAGATTTCAGGGAGGAGAGGGAGAAAAGGCTACTTCCTGCAGTAGCTCTTGCTCACATTGCTGCCTTCATAGCATAAAAGGTCTCTCAGAGCACTGAACTGAACAGAGCTTGTGAATTGTGTTTGAAAATGTTAGGCAACAGTGGTTCGCAGCAGCTACAAGTCGTTCAACTCTGTCTAGAGCTTTGAACTGCTGCAAAGCTATTGCCTTGGCTTGATATTTAGAAGGTAACACATGAGAAGAGTAGAATTTACAAGAGTGTAGGTATGGGTTTTGTTACGGCTCCTTAAAAAAAATAAAAGTGTTCTATTTTCATTGCAGAAATTTCCATTCCAGCGGCAAAAGTAAGTTTTGTTTTCATTTTTGTTCCAGATACTTCAGGCATGTTCAGTCCAGCACCTACCAGTACCGTATGCAGCATTCCCACCCCTCATTTCTAGTGACCCGTTCCTTTTGCACCCTCCTCATCTCTCTCCACATCATCCTCCTCACTTGCCACCTCCAGGACAGTTTGTTCCTTTCCAAGCGCAGCAGTCGCGGTCGGTAAGTAATGCTTCTTACGCTATCACCTTGGAATAGGTTGGGCTGGATGGGCAAATACTGTAGCCCTTCTCCTACCTCATTGAGGAAACAAATGAATTTTGTTTGAAGGAGTCATTTTTTTATGCTGATGCTTTCTAAGCAGACCTGTAAGCACTTAGTGTAAAGATAAGGAATTAATAATTTCAAAATTCACTCTGATTCTCCTAGGTTTTCTTCAGGGCTGTCAGTGCTGTTTCTGCATAGGCTTGTACTGCAGTCAAAAAGGCTTGTGTTTATTTTACTTTAGTGTTCCTTCAGATACTGTCTTTCCAGAAAGAGGAGAATCCAGAGAAGACTGTGTCGTGCATCAGTGGTCTTGGAGAAAAGCTTAGCAGAGAAATGTGAAAATACAGCATGTTACTCTCATTACAGGCTCTTACTGTTTTACTTCTAAGTTGATCTTTAAATGACCGCGGTTTTCCATGGAACAGTAAAGTACTATGGCTTCAGGTCTTTCAGAAACCTTCATAAACAAGAATTTCTCCCTCCTGTTTTTCACTTGTGAAGATTGACTGCTTCAACTTCAGCTGACTTACTGAAAAGTTAACGGCCTAGTATTAGACACCGTGCAAACACAGCAGAAGGTGACTATACTTTGAATTTGAGGGGACAAGTTAGGTTTCTGCTGCACATCTGTGGCTGTGGGGTTATCTGTACACTTCTGTCCATCTGTTTGTCTTTCTCACCAGAACTTGCTGGCAGTGCTCTTCCTCGTGCAGGCCAGGGTGCTGCTGGCCTCAGCTTCAAGGTCACACTGCTGCCTGAGGGCCAGCATGGCCATCGAGACCTCACTCCCTCGTTTGCCTGTGAGGGTATTATGAGAGACAGTGTTGCAAACCCTGCTGAAGTCAAGATAGGCAACCTCCTCTCCTCTATGCTCGCCTAGCCCACCGTTCATCCCTTCACAGAAGGCTGCTAGGCTGGTTAAGGGTGATTGCCCCTTGGTGACTCCATGCTGGCAACATGGGCTCCACGGTCTTGCAGATGATGTCCAGAATGAGTTGCTCAGTTGTCTTTCTAGGGATAGAGCTGAGGCTGACTGGCCTTTAGTTAGCTTCCTGCATCCTCCTCCTTGTGCTTTGTAAAGAGTGGAGTGACACTGGCTTGCATCCAGTCCACAGGCAACTCTTCTGATCTCTGGTACATTGCAGAAGTGATAGAAAGTGCCCTAGTTCCCTCAGCACTTGTGAGTGCATCCCACTGGGGCCATGGATTTGTGTGCGTGTCAAGTTTGCCTAAGTGATCTGTAAGCCAGTCCTTGACCAAGAGAAAGTCTTCCATTTCCCAGACTTTTTCTCATTTCTAGAGTCTGAGATCCTGGAGAGCTGGTCTTAGCAGTAAAGACTGAAGCAAAGAATATATTTTGTAAGTCTGCCTTCTCTGTATCCTTTGTCATGAGGGCACCCACCCTGTTCAGCAGCAGACCCGCGCTTTCCCTAGTCTTCCTTTTGCTACTGATACATTGGAAGAAGTTGTTTTTGTTGTCCTTGACATCCCTTGCCAGATTTGATTCCAGAGGGGCCTTAGCCTTCCTTCTTGCATCCTTGCATGCTCCGGCACATTCCTATATTCCTCCCAAGTAGCATGTCCATTTCTCCACACCTCTGTTCTTCATTCTTCTGCTTTGGGATTTTGCCAGGAGTGCTTTGATCATTCATTCAAGTCTCCTACGTGCTTCGCTTGCCTTCTTACTCATAGGAATGCACGGATCTTGAGTTTGGGGAAAGTGATCCTTGAATGTTAACCAGCTTTCCCCCTTTGTTTCTATGCTCCTAGCCCATGGGATTCTTCCAGACAGGTTCCTTAGGGGGCCAAAATTTCCTGTCCTCAAGTCTAGGATTGAAATCCTGCTCGCTGCACTGCTTCCTCCTGGCAGTATCCTGACCTCCACCATCTCATGCTCACAGCAGCTGAGGGTGCACCCAACCTTCACATGCCCAGTTGGTCCTTGTTTGTTTGTTATTACAACGTCCAGCAGCACAGATCTCCCTGTTGGCTCGTTCACCACCTGTCTAAAAGTTATCATCAGTGTCCTATGGGAGCTCCCAGGACTGCCTGTGCCAGGCTCTGTTGTCTTTCCAGCAGATACCACGAGGTCACCCTGAGGCTGCTTCTGGCTCTCTGTAGAGGGCCCAGGGGACAACTTCTTCCTGATAGATGGCTTGTGGTAAATACGCACAACAGCATCCCCTGTCTTTGGGTCTGCCCCCTAATCCTTACTCATAAACTCTTGGCTGCACCTTTACCCACCCCTAGGTAGAGCCAGTTGCTGCGTCACATAGAGAGCAGCTCCGCCGCCTCACTTTCCTGTCATGTCTTTCCTACAAAGCACAGAGCCATCCGTGGCAGCACCCAGGTCATACGGTCTGTGCCTCCATGTCCCTGTAACTGCAGTGAGATCATGGCTCTGCGACCGCCCACAGATCTCTGATTCTTCCTGTTTATTCCCCATG
Source organism: Nothocercus julius (assembly GCA_013398735.1). Lineage (NCBI taxonomy): Eukaryota > Metazoa > Chordata > Aves > Tinamiformes > Tinamidae > Nothocercus > Nothocercus julius. Next base: position 337,844 of record VZSV01000248.1, on the reverse strand, counting down.
CTGTGCGGGGAATAGCAGAATGCAGAAAGCTATTTTTAAATAGCAGAAAGTTATAAATAGCAGAAAGCTATACAGTTATTAAAAAAAAGCATATGTAAATAGCAGAAGTATATAAATAGCAGAAAGCAGAAACTTACTTATAAATTTCTGATAAAACTCAAGAAAACAGATATGCCAGGAACCCACCAATTCCTCTGCTTTTAATGGGATCACTGAAGGTGGAAAATGGTGGTGATTTTTGTTTATTATATAAATGCTGAATTCTTTCCTAAGAAACTTTTTGATTTCCAGCTCTATTTTATGGATCATTCTGATTTATGGTTGATGAGAATGATCTAGAACTCTTTTCTTTAGCTTAAGAGCTCTTTTTTATGATGATAATGATGATGATGATGATGATGCAGGTTAGCAGTTGATTCGTTACGTATACCATCTGAGAAACTGGATAATAAATGCTTAAGTTCCTGCAGTGGTTTAATTTAAAGTCTACTCTATCTGGCCCATCTTGTCAGAGTTGCAGCATCCTTTATGACTGAGAGATGTAAGGAGAGAAGATTGAGGCGAGAGTTGAGTCCTGCGGAATTTGGGTGTATTTTGAGGTCCTGATAGATTTATTGCAATTGACTGTCCTACAGGAGTAATCTGGAAACCCATGCTTCTGAAGCCTCTGGGCTGTCCTCGGTAGGACAAGCAGCTGCTTCATTATTGAGTATCATGATCCGTTTAATACCACTGAAATAGCCATGTCCACCATCCACGTCACTTGCAAATTATATGGCAAAATCTTATGTCTCTCTTTAGCTGTTGCACTGGCCAGTGTGACAGAAAAAAACATTTTCTAAAAAGGTCTTTGGGTTATTTTTTCCCTTTCACATAGTTTCACAGAGACAGCAGCCCAGCAAGAAAGAGAGCAGTATTTGTCCTAAAGAAACCACAATACACAGGAAATTACAGCCCCTCCTGTATTTGTCAGATTACAGAAATTCCTAATCTACAGCCACAGCTAGCTGCAGGAGGTGAATTTAACTCCAATTTACCGTGTAATACGTGCTATGGTAGCGTTGATGACGCAAACAGTCTTCCTGGTGTTACTGTGTGGAAAAGATAGATGCTGTGACAGTGCAATCACATTTTACTCTGTAAAACTGACCCGAGCGGCTCAGAACTGTGCAGCTGCAATGGCAGTTCTTCAGTGGGGACAATTGCATCTGTATTAATGCAACAAAGCCTGTGTTTCTTTTAGCCACTTCAAAGAATAGAAAATGAAGTGGAGCTGCTTGGAGAACATCTTCCTGTAGGAGGTTTCACTTACCCTCCCTCAGCCCATCCACCAACATTGCCTCCCTCAGCTCCTCTCCAATTCTTAGCCCACGACCCTTTACACCAGGAGGTGTCATTTGGTGTAGTAAGTATTGCCTTCTGCACTACATTCTCATTCATGCCAAGTTAACATGCTCAATCTTTATCCTCTAGTGTATTTTGTTGAAAAGGCACTTCTTGCAGTTGGTTTTTCATTAATGAGGACAGCTGCGTGCTTTTGTATTGTCCGTAAGTTCATTTTAATTAAGCTAAGGGCAGCTTGCTTAGCGACATCGGTAGATGGCTTCTGATAACGCTATTTGTGGTGTGTGCAATAGCAGTTGCTTGGAAATTATTCCTCCGTGTTGTCACACGGTCCAGTACTTCTACTGCAGAAAATAATAAGCGTCTTTGAGAAAATCCAGTGTCGCTTCGGCTTCTGCTAATTCTTCCTTAAGTGTGCTGAATTTCCACAGGTCAGGAAAGCTACAGTGCTTTAAAAATAATAGCTTTTTGGAGTGTTTGCAAGCAGCCTTAGAGTGCCTCCATGCTGCAGGTGATACGGTAGTGCAGAGGCCTTAGGGGAATGCTAAAGCCACACCAAAAAAGCGAAACCTGCTTCAGGATAAAGTCTGTGCTGAGGCTGGGGTGCTGAGGCGAGGGTCCTGTGTCCAGGCTTTGTGCCAGGACCTTCATGTTGCGCTTTGGGCTGCACTTCTGCCTCCTGAGGTGCTTCTGGTAAAACACTGCCTCCTGCTAAAGACTTGAGAGAGGAGCTACAAGTCACATCTAGGCTCTGATTTGTTTTCTTTTGTTTAGCCATGTGTCCTCATTTTGACAAAAGCTTTTAGTGGCTCATGGTCTCTTAAACCTTCTCAATGGGAATCGAATTTTAGGCCCTGTGACTTCAAGGAGACAGAGATATTTTGCTTTAGTCTCTTTGAAATAATGCAGCCTATCTCTGAATGAAATTAAACGGTTGCTGTGTAAAACTCAAATAAAGCTCCACACTTTCAAAAGGATTATTCAGCTCAATGTTAAGCTAAAAGTATGCAGGTAATAAAGATTTCCAGTTCTACAGAGTTTTAGGCACACTTCAAAACATTCCATAAATTGCTTGTATTTCATTTGTATGCTTGATAGAGAAATTACAATTAAGCATCCTGGCTGGAGTGAGATCTTCTTGATTTCCAAGTTCAGATCTTAAAAGTAACTAGAGAACAAAGTACTATGTTTTTGAATTCGCAGGTTATATATTGTCTCTGCTCTCTGATGCTCAAATTCTGGGCTGTGTGTGGCCGACAGAGGCGCAGAGCAGAGGGGTATTACAAGTGATCACATGGCCTTTTAAAAAGCAAATCCTAAATCTCCTGTGACTCAACATGATTTTTAGAGAAGTTTGGTTGTCTTTATAACAGAATTATTATGGAATGGCTGCATTTCTGGCTCTCTTTTATTCAGAGGACCTAAAAAAGTGAAAACAGGACCTAAAAATTCTAGAGCTAGAAGTGAAAACAGTGCTTTCTAGTGCTTTTGTTTGGAATACAAAATTCACAAAGCAATAAAATAGATATTTACTGTGTGTGGTTTGAGATCTTACTTTCAAGAAAAAGACCATGGTTATTTTACATTGTGATTATTTTACTGTGCAATTTTTATATATGGCTGTGGCTGCCTGTTAATAATGTTTCTGTTGTAAAGTCATTTTCTTTCAGGGTAATCTTTTGTTTTGTTGGGTTTCTCTGTGTTCCGAAGTTTCACAAATGAGAAGAGAAAAGCATGCTAATGAAACATTTTTCTTTCGGAAAAAAAAAAACCCTTAAGGGTTTTGAATTCAATAGCAATATGAATTTCAGCTATGAAAACCTCCTTAGAATTTACTACTTTGAGTATTTCTGGAAAAATACAATTTGCATTTAATTGGATTTTTTTTTTTAAACTATGTGTGCACGGTTGAAAAAAAACGTGCCCTCGACTTCGAGCACGGAGGGATTTTGGGGGGTAGTGCTTTGATGACAGCAGGTTTCAGTGCTCAGCTTGCGGAGCAGCGCAGCAGAGGAACCGAGGTGCTGAAGATTGCGTCTCTCCCCCCGCAGTCCTACCCACCGTTCCTGCCGCGACGGCTCCCGGGCCGCAACCGGTACCGCTCACAGCAGCCGGTGCCGCCGCAAACCTACCATCCCAGCCTGCTGCCCTACGTGCTGTAAGTGCAACGCGCCCCCTCCTTCCCGGTGCCTCGTGGGGCTACGAGGCCACTCAGCGCAGCTCTCAGTCCTTTCTGTGGTTGGGCTCTCCCAGAAAAAGGGCATAATAGAGCTGCTCCAAAGAGTTTTTCTGAAAAGACTTGAACGTATTCTGGATGATTTCCACATCTGAGCAGGAGAAGTGAAATTTCATCAGTTTCGTCCTTTATAGTTTTGGTATCTGTTTCACTCTCTGTCTGGCGGAGGTCCCCTTAAAGGTGCTGAAGACAAGGGAAAACTTGGCTAGGCAGCACTGACAGAGAATGAACCAATCTTTGTCACTCATTGTGGGGCCACTGGATTGTGGTCTCTTCCTATGCAGTTTCAGCATGATAATGGCCCCCAGGTGCCTTTAACGCAGTGAAGACACAGAACTTTGCATGTGATGCTCAGACATCATAGCCCCTTGTCTGTCTCTTGAGGACAGAGTGGAGCACAGTAATTCCTGGCAAATTCATTGAGCTCAAGCAGTTAGTGCAGTGAATGTATTAATCTGGTTCTGTGCGTCCTGTGTTTACCCCGTCTTGAGAGGCAAAAATGCTTGTTCACTTAAAAGCAGAAGGATTTCTATCTTGCCTCAGTATCTGAACAGGTTCTGCTTGACCAACACCGCAGCGCGTGTGGAGGCGAGCCTGAGCTTGCCCCCCATGTGGAAGCTGGTCCCGTGGTGTATCTTGATAATATTCACTGTGCCTTGTGGAACGTCCTGCAGCTTGGCTTAGCAGAGCCTGGTGAATTTAGGGTTCCCTACCTTGTCCAATACTTTGGGCACTTAAATTTAGCATCAGAGCCTCTGTTCAGAAGGGACACCCATGATGTGTAACAGTCAAGAGATTGTGTTTTTGTAATAGTGCTGAGCCTCGTTATGAAGAATCAGACGAGGCATAGCAACAAGCATTCAGATAAAAAGGCAGTGTAGACAGTACCAGAAAGTGGAAGGAAAAGCTTTTCTTTCAACTCTTTCACATTAGATGTTAATTCTTGACCTCATACTTACCGTTTTCACAGTCTTAGAACTTTTTAAGAGGGATCAGGAAGACCGCTTTACCTCAGACGTGTGTTGTGTGCTGTTCTTTAGCAAGATTCTGAACTTTGATGTTACTTGCTCCCATGGTAGGTCGATGCTCCCTGTGCCACCGGCAGTTGGACCAGCTTTCGGCTTTGAGTTGGATGTGGAAGATGGAGAAGTGGAAAACTATGAGGTTGGTATGGGAACCACAGATATGCTTGAGAAACTCAGTTCACAAAAATGAATTATACGTTGCTTTCAGTCCTGCTTTTGCCCTTGAAAAAAAGGTAATGACTGTGAGGGCAGAATCCAGAAAAACTCATACTTTCAAATTTGGTGCTTATTTTTTTACCAGAATCCATTCTTCTAGATCGTTACATTGAATCAGCTTTATGTTCTGCATGCTACTGTTCTCCTGTGGAATTTTACTTAGCAAATGAAAGTGAAGTGTATTCAAAAGAACAGAGTAATGTTTTTGTGCTGTGATGACTTTGCAGAATAGTGTTAACACAGGACAGTAAAATAAATCAACCTAGTTGCAAGGCTTATAAAACTGCCTTAGTGCCTTCACTTCTTCAAGGGTTCGCAGGAAGAGCTCCAAGCAAATACTCAAAAGTAATCATCCGCTATCCTTCATTTTGCATCTCTTTGCCTTTGTTTTCTATCAAGGTGATACTGATATTTTTCTCAGTATCCTCATGAAGCAGCTCAAATCATGTACACGGTGGAGGACAGATTCATTACCAGAGGGGCAATTACTTGTAATGAGTAATGCATAAAAAATGAGCATGAGATCTTGGCAGAAAATGCCCAAAGTTTGATGTCATGTTTCATTTTCTAGAGTTCGGAATAACAGGTCCCTGTCTTAGTTCAGCTGACTAGTAAGAATCAGACGTTCTCCCATTAAATACTTTGAGGGACAGACTCACTGTATATTTTCCTTGGAAACAAATATGGCAACAAATTCTTCCCATTACCTACACTGTGAATTTCAAAGCAGGGTGAGAGCCTTCAAAAGTAAAGAACTAATCAAGGAGCCAGAGGAGTAGTTAAAAATTGTGTCATGGAGGTTTTGAAATCACAGAGTACATTGGGTATAACTCAGAGGAGTAGCTGAGCTCCAGAAGACTTTGCATGTAGCTCATTCCGTAGGGGCAGAGGCGAGATCCTAAATGTGCTCTGCCGGGTGGGAGGATTTTGCGTTGTTGCAGAAGAAGCGATTCTGGCTCAGCTCACTGGGAGCTTTGTGGGGCAGTGGGTTTTAAAATGATTTTTTGTACAACTGGCGTGTCTTGTAGGCACTGCTGAATTTGGCGGAACGTCTGGGAGAGGCAAAACCCCGCGGACTGACAAAGGCAGACATTGAGCAGCTTCCCTCATACAGGTTCAACCCCAATAACCACCAGTCAGAACAGACCTTGTAAGTACATTTCTCAAAGGTGAACAGGTTTTGTGATGTTATTATAATTTCTTCCAAATGCAGACCACTTAGGCCAAAGGTGTTTATGGAAGTACTTTAGAAGCAGTCATGTTGCAGTAAAGATATATTTTTTTCTTAGGCTGCTATCCAAATACAATACTGCTCATCCTAAACTTGAAATTTCTATCTCGTCTCACTTCATTTGGAGATGTTTCAGTCTAATGGCGCAGAATTTTAGAAGATTATGTTAAAGAAAGATTTCTTTTTAAGTTTAGTTCAGCATATTAGACATTGAGGAGGCATTGTCCACTTGGAATTAAGCCTCTGTTGAAATAGTTTCAAGTGTTTCCTTTTGAAGTGCTTCTCAAAAAGTGTTAGGTAGTGTTTTAAGGGTGTGTTTTCTGATTCTTAAAAACCCTTAACTTTGAAAGATCTCCATAACCAGGTGGAACATGCACTGCAAGTAAAAGGATGGCCAAATGACTTAATGTCTGTAATGTTTAATGTGTAATGTTTATAATTAAGATTTTTTTTCTTTACTCCAATTACAGATATCTTCAGCAAGGCTTTAAACATAAGTAGGGAGAGGGAGTGAATTTTATAATCAAAAGGAGCTTTGTTTTTTTTGTTTGCTTTTTTTAAGTTGACAGCCAGCCTGCCTGAAGGAAAAATATTTTTAATATAACATTAGTGTATATGTGGAAAAAAGGGGGAATTCTCACGTAAAAAGTGTTCAAGCTTTAATCAATTTGTTGTGGGAGGTGCTCCCTGTTACTTCTTTTTGATAGGAAGGTAGACCTGAAAGGAAAGTGTTAGAGGTTTTTACTACCTCTCTGTACCAACACGTGTTTGTTCTGTTCATGAGCTCTGTGCTGTTACTTGCTTTGTAGTTTGAAATCACATCAAGAAGCAGAAAGGCAATTTTCAATATGCACTGGTACAATAGAGATTTACCACTATAAATATTCATTGCAGGAGATACCATAGGGGCACACCTGCTACCCTGTTGCGGACATATACCTTACAGGCTGATGAGGGAAGACAAACTTGTTTTTCTTAAAAAGCAGATTTCTTTAAATTTTGCTGTCTTATTTTTTTAGGTGTGTAGTGTGCATGTGTGATTTTGAGTCAAGGCAGCTACTTAGAGTCTTACCCTGTAACCACGAGTTCCATGCCAAGTGTGTCGATAAATGGCTTAAGGTAAAAAATAAATAAATAAATAAAAATAGGGAATTTATTACACAGTTTTGGGGGGCTGGGGGACTTTTTGTTTTGGGGAGTGTTGGGGGTTAGTGTTGTTATTTTTCTACTGCATATCCTCTTTTGATTCCATTTTGTAATACTCAGCCCAGAATGGCCCTCAGGCAAGAGGAAGGAAAACGTCCATTTTTTTTTAATTCACAAAGTTGCATGTCTCAGGTTGGAAGTGTACCTCAAGACCCTTGTGTTAGTAGTGTCATCTAAAGGAGAACTTGCTGTGGAAGAAATGTATCAGCATAGGGGTTCAGCTCTCTTGGGAGCGAGTGTTCAGGTGAAAGACGTGCACATTCTACACCTCAGTGCAGTGCGGTAGCGGAGTGTAGCCTAAAACCACTGGTATGGACAGGATTGTACCCTGGAGTCGCTCGCTGAGGATCGAGCAGCCTCCTGAAGGGTTTCAAAACCAGTTTACATCGTGTGTGCAGAGTTACAGAATGCTACGTCTTACTGAAACACAGATTATTCTGCTTACAAAGCAGAATCACAGAATCCGAGACTGGCAGAGGTTGGAAGAGACCTCTGGAGATGATCTAGTACAACCCCCCTGGTCAAGCAGGAACACCCAGAGCACGGGGCACAGGGTGTCATCCAAAAAAAAGTTCCTGGGTAACTAAATCCAGCCTATTGCAGTTATTGCCCCTACAGTTAAAGTGGCCAAAAGCTCTGTATTTGCAAACCTGACATAGTGCTAACTGGAAGACAATATGTGTGTGTGTGTCTGCGTGTTTTCATACATAACTTTTTTGTACATTCCCTGATGCACTTTTGCTTTGCGAGTTGCTAATATGACTGCATTTTCAGTACAGCCATGCACTCAATTTGCTGGCAAGCTGCCCTCCTGCCCTCACCAGCTTCCTTCTGTGTGGGGATGTGGGATTTCTCTGCCCCTTTCCCAGTTTCTGAGCACATTCCAGGCTTGTAGAGAAGTTTGCCTTGGCCATGGCAGCAATAGGCGACTTGCACACTTCAGATCAACGCCTGGGTCCTGCACCATCCCGTCCACACTGTGTGGACAGGCTCTGTAAGGCAGCTGGAAAGCATAAGCCTGGAAGGTTTTAGAATTTTTTTTTGTTTTTTTAAGTGAGAAATAAGTGTATTCTTGGTTTTAACTAGTTTAATCGTATGTCTCTTGGGGCAAGCAAGTTGCCATCTGTGTATGTTTTTTTCTTCCTGTGCTAGAGGCTTGGAATTAAGCTGATGCTTTTACACTTCGCTTTTCGCAATCGTTTTAATGTAGACGTTAGGGGTTTGGAGCAAGCAAAGCCCTGTCGTGCAGTCTGTAGGCATCAGAGCTGAAACGAGGAGAGTGGGAGGAGGCAGCCGAGGACCTCGATGGCACGTGCCGGAGTGGAGATTCCCGCGCCGTGAAAGAGCAGGAGCACGTCAGAGCGCGGTGTGCCCATAGGGTTTCGGGAACACTGCACAGGTCGCGGCAGCAAGAAATTACAGTAAATGAATAAAAAATTGCATTGTGCAGCTGTTTGCACGCAGGAGCAAGAAGTTAGCAGAAGTTCAGGACTGCAGTGCAACATCACCCTTCCCTTTCCACCAAAGGGTCTTGATAAAAGTCAAGAAGGGGAATGGATATCATAAAATCCTGGCTTAAAAACACTAAGAAATCTTAAACAGATTTGGTTTTAGTAGAATCTTGTTTCAAAATCAGTACTGAAGTTTTCGTGGCAAACTACCTTTTGTCCTGGCTTTGGGAATTTGTTTCAGCGTTTCCTATCAGGAATTTATATTTTAGTAATACAGGTGCTGAATGCTCTGTTTTTTGCTATAAATGGCAAATACTGAAGTATTTTTCATGAAAGATACTTGTTCTTTCATCAGTCTGTTTCGTCTGGAAGAATTTGCCTTGTTATTTTGTAAAATGTATTAACTGAATTAAGTGTAGGATAATACAACTACAAAATAGAGACCAAGTAGCAGCGTTGTAATCATGTAATTATGAAATCACTAGTGAAAGAGCGAGCAATATTTTTTGAATTGATTCTCCAGTCCATTCTCTCCGCATTCTGTGAGGAAATAATAGCTATAATTAAACCTGGAAGATGTTTGGAACATTAGGAATTGACAGAAAAAAATATATATACTGTAAAATATATTTTAAATATACTTTTAAATGTACCCTACAATATTCTAACCAACATTAGCATAAGATGTTTTCAGTAGTAGCAGATGTCCCTTTCATTGGTGTTTGTAGTTTGGGTTGAAAGAAGGTGATGGTGGTTCCAGAAGGTTGACCAGCTGAGCCGTGATTCCTGATGCTCTTAGTCATATCCCAATGGAAAAGTTTGTCCACCTTAGGGAAGTTGAGAGCAGTTGATCCCACAATTTTAAATTGTGAAGTAGGGGATTTGGGGCACGGATGACTTAACCTTCTCCTTTTGGTCTGAGGAAGAAATGTTTTATCTTAAGTGTGGGGTATTTGGCTTGGGCTCTTTCTCTGTAAAAATGTAAAACATATAAACACGAGAAGATTCCTATGCTTGAAAAGAGGTGTCTTTCCTGGGAATGCGCTCCCAGCGGGTCACGGAGTCTGGAGTCTGGCGTCTCCTGCCCTTCAGGGACTACGTAGAGTTGCAGGGCTCGTGTTTTGAGGGTGATGTACTCCAGAGCTGACCTTGGCGCTAGTGTTGTGTGTATTACTTAGTGTCTAATACCCAAGTTGACAGATCATCTTCCTTATGTTAGCTTTCTACTAAAGTGTTTATTCAATGCTAACTTCTTGCTAAAGCTTTTTCCCAAAATGCTCTTTCCCTGGTCTGTTTCCAGTCTGTCCCCGTCTCTGTTTCTATTGTTATTTTTCCAATCAACCTACCGAGTGACTCCATAGTAATAACAAACTGCAGCAGGGAAGGGCCCAGAGAGCTTCCCCTGCCCGGGTTGGTTTTGGTGCCCCGGGCGCTGGTTGTCGGGAGGCGCTGGCCGGCGCGGCGGGCCACGCGCTGGCGCCCACGGCGCAAACCCTGCTGTGCCTCTCGTCCTGCAGGCGAACCGGACGTGCCCCATCTGCCGGGCCGACGCGTCGGAAGTGCACCGTGATTCCGAGTGACCTGCCGGGACGCACGCGGCCCTGCGGCGCCACCCGCGCGGCCCCCGCCCTCCCGCCACGCCATGGGGCCGACGCACCCAACTTTGCACTGTGTAACTTAACCGATTATAAAGCTTACAATAATCAGTCTTCACAATTATGGGAGTGTTATACTAACAGTGTGATTGGAACTCCAAAGACTTTTTATTTTTCTTTTTGCTTAATTTTGTGCGTGCACTAACATTCCCTGGTTTTTGCGTGACCATTCCGAGTGTTGCTGCGAGATTACAGCGGATGTGATCTTTTAGCATGTGCTTTTGTAAAAAAAAAAAAAAAAAAGGTAGCTCCAAACAATATAGCAATCTACCTTATATAGAGCCTTGGGATACTGTGAGTGGGAGTGGATGGTGCGAATGAGCGTGTGCTTGTGCAAGGGTGCAAGGGCGGGCGTGCGTGTGCGTTTGGGAGCCCGTATACCAGCATGTACCGAGGATGTGTGCGTGTTGTATTAATTATGCTGCAATGTATAATCCTGTGTGTTATTTAAACAGTACTAGTACTGTACACTGGTTTCTTTCCTTGTGTTTGCAGTTGCGCACTGAATGCGACGGGTGTAGCAGTTACAGACATTTAATATTTCCTCCCCAATGTAGCCACTGGTTCAAAGACCCTTTTTGCCTGTTGCTATCCCGATAGCCGCAACGCTTCCCCTGCCCTGGAGGCTTCCAAGTGCGCCACTAGAGAGGGCATTGATTGCTCACGCACGAGGACCCCTTTTCCTTAAGCATACATTACAATATCTGGATTTGAAAATGGCAACTCTGTGAGTAATTTTATGGGTGCCAGGATGCAACATCTCACAAATCGGTGAGCAATATTAACAACCTGCGTTGGTAACCGCAACTCCGATGCTTCTGGTTTTAGTTTTTTTCCAGGCGAGTTTTACTTGTGTTTGGTTCGTCGCGGGCTGCTCTGGCGTCCCGGAGGTGCTGCGGTTCGGAACTCCCCTCATGCAGGGCCACGGGGAGGGCCCTTCGCCTCGGCCGCGCTCCCGGCCCGGCGCAGCACCCACCGCCTCGCAAGCATCGACCTTAATCGCTTTCGTTCTTTATCATTTACAAGGGAGTTTGTATACGGTTAAAACAACTTGTAACAGGTTACAATTTTATTCCTGTGACTTCATGAATAAAATAAAATTTTTAGGATTTTCTCAAAGAAGTAGAACATCTGATTTTTTGCTGATGGTTTTGTAGCACCACAAATTGGGGTGGTTTTTGCTCATTCACTGCAGGTTTCTGCTGTCCTGGGGTGATGCTTCTTACTTTCCTTGTGTCACAATCAGTATAATATGAACAAGAAACTCTGTTGGTTTTCGTAATAACGTTTCCAGAGTTATTCCGCTCTATGAAAAAAAGAAAATTAAAACCTCTTTCAGAACAGAAAATGCACTGAAATGGAAAGTAACCTTAATGCAATCACCCTCTTACTGATTCTAGTTGTGGTGTTGAAGGAACAGGCTTCATGTGAGACCTTTTAGGCTGTTACGACCTTCAAGATACGCAAGTAGAACAGTTATTCAGTGGCTGCCCCTTTTCTGTATCAGAACGTTTTCTCCTGAGTTCAGTGCCACAGTTTGGGCTGTGGTAACCCAAGTGGCACAGTTAGCAATATTGCTGTAACTTGCTGCCAGTCTCAGCTTTAAGTTTGTTCTTTATCCTTTCCAATGCTGTTTCCATGCTGCTTGCCCTGCTTGGAAGGTTTTAAGAGAATTCTCAGCTGGTGGTTCCAGTAAAATAAAAGCACAATTTTGCCCTTGTCCTGGACGCTCCTCCTTCTGTTGGTCTTGCCAGTGCTTCTCAGAAACGGTCTGATTTGTTTGTAACTGTCAGATAAACTGCAAGATGAATAAAAACACACCATTACGCCAACTTCAAAATACTGGATTTTCCTCTCTTAAAGAATGGACTTCAGAACAACGCCAAACAGGTTAAATCGCATATAGTAAAATTTATTTTTTTAACAAATGAAATCATGTTGTTTAAAAATACATATGCCACCTATGTCTTACAAGAGCTAGGCTCTTTTTTATAGCTGCCAAGGGAGTTACTACCTGTAGGGATGCAACCAGTGCAAACGCTGCTGTGCTCGATATGCATACAGGGGAAGGAGGCGCTTCTCCTTCGCCACGACTGCGTGCGGGGAGCAAGTTGCCGTGCGGGCGCTGTGGGATCCCACGCGTGGGGATCCCGCGTGCTCCCCACGGATGGATGGATGGATGGACGGACAGATGGTAGCGGTGGATGGGGAAGACACCGCGCACAGCGGTCGGGCTTTCCCGGCACTCCCCGCGCCACCCGCTGCCCTGTGCTGTGTGCCTGTGATCTGCCACAAGCAGTGGAGCCATTTCCATGGGTATCAAGGCCTACAGATAATTCCAAGCTCTCGTTTTG
>VZSV01000248.1:268575-297237 GCA_013398735.1 Nothocercus julius | reverse complement strand
GGCAGCCCCAGCTGGGACGTCCCGCGTGGGGCGCAGGGGCCGCGTCTGTCAGCCGGGCGCAGCGTGCGGCTCCTGCGCGTCGCGTCTGTACGAGCAGCAGGCGGCCGCGTGTTGCCGGGCTGTGCTGTGCCCAAACCAAGCAGGCGCCTGAGAACGCCTGCCCAGGCTGTACAAATCCCTGAGCATCCAGACTCAGGATTTGGGGATTTACTTATTTTAACCTTAACCTTTTTTGATCTTCTTACTTGCAGACCTAGGGGATAAGTTTTCTTTTTAAACACCAGAGCAAAAGCTGTCGCTTGGGCAGCTCTCAAATGAGGTCTGAAAATCTGAACTTCAGATGAGAAGTAGTTGCCAATTTCTTAAAGAAGGCCATGACCCAGAAGGCCGCATTGTGTAAATAATGGTGCTGTGCAAGCTGCAGGGGCAGGTGGAAGCTGAGTGGTTTCCCTTGAAAGATGAAGCATAGTCATTGTTTCAGAAGATGAGAAATGGTGTGTAGTAGAGTCGTGTAGAGCTGTTGCCTGTTTTGTAGTGTGGTGTCCTGCATTTGTTGCGAGTGGACTTTTCCATCTTCTCCAGTCTTACCATATTAAGCCTGCTAGCAGTTTGCTGGTGGTGTGTTCTCAGCAAGCCTGGATGTATTCAGTGTGAGGAGTCTGTCAGGCAGTTAAGAAACCCATTTGCATTTGGTGGCTGTCTGTAAGCCATAGAAAACTTGTAACACTCACTAGTCTGGCAGGGAGTGTCAGCTGTCTTGAAAAAACAGGGTAGAGTTGTTTCTCCCTATAGGTAGCACCATATGTGGAAGAAGTTACTACTTGGTGACTGCTGGTGCCGTTTGTCAACCGACTGGTCAGCTGTTGCCCTGGCTTTGGCTTTCTCGTCTCACCTGGGGGTGGTCACCCCATCAGGTAGCACAGGACAAAGTGAGCTGTGCCTAAGGCTGTCATCTGCTCAGCTGGCCCTCTCCCTGTGATGGTGAGGAACACTGTCTTGTCCTTTGCAACATGCAGCAGCTGCCGTGGGGTAGCATTGCTGCAGAGCCTCGGGAGGTGCTGGCGCCCGCACCAGGCTCTTGAGTTGTAGTGAAAATGAGAACGCTAATTATTGCTGTGTTTTTGGGGACGATGCAGCAGAATTACAACTAGGACAGAAGAAACAAGCACTCTTCTTGATCTGTTAGTGTGCACTTAGCACAAGGCCTTGACAGTCAGTGTATAGCTAGAAAAACTTATTTTTCTCTTTGCCAAGTTTCTTTACATTGTAATGCAAGAACCCCTGAAAAAGACTCTTGTGTCAAATGAGAAGTAGGTGTAGGGAAAATTGTGGTTCTGAAAACAAACAAGGTGGGGGGCAGCCTGGAGCGCTGGCTCGCGTGGTGGGATGAAATTCATTCCTTCTGTGTGCAGGGTGGTCTGGAGCGTAGCTGGGTAGGGAGAGTTCAGAGGAGCTGATCTGTAAGGAGATGGTGGGGCTGGTGTGAGCAGCGCTGGCTCCCGAGGCTGCTGGCCCCTGCGCTGCCCATGGCCTTCCCGGGAGCGTGGAGGGGCTGACCCCGGCCACCACCACAGACGCTGTCTCTCCAAGTGCCCAGGCCCTGCAGGCGTGTCCACGTTCCCGGCCCTTGCTTCCAGCCAGGGGCTTCCCTCTGTCGGCAGCCTCGCTGCACATCATGTCGAGGGCCGGCAGCGCAGGAGCCGTTCCTGTGTTTGCTGTAGAGCTGCCCTGCTCGCTCCGGGCAGCCCTGCTGTGGGGCAGCGCTGCCGTGCGCTGCTCCCCACGTGCCGCCTGTGTGAAAACGAATACCCTGCTGTCAACAGGCGATGCAGGAGCTCCTGGATGTGTCCTCTGTCAGTGTGACTGACCAAGGTGCAGGCTGGCAAACATAGTTACAATGAATTATGCAAGCCCGGAGAGCTGAAGCTGGAGGGTATTTACTGTGTGTGCAGGTCCTGTTAGTGCTTCTGCCCGCGTGTATCGCTGGCTCCTCATCAAGAGCCTTCTCGTGTGCTGCTCGCGGGTGCTCGCTCAGTATGCCTCTGCTGCGTCGTGCTCACGGGCTCTGCGGGGTGCAAAGCCGCTCCCAAACTCACGTAAATACTGTAAAGCTGCTGGCGCCATCGCTCTCCAAGAACACTCTTGTTCTGTGCTGGTTAGCAGTTGCCACCATGCTCAAGAAAAGGCAGTGCACACACAAATCTTGTCAAGAAGCATTTTTCTCTGCAATTCTTATTACCAGCCTGTATTCTGAAGATCTTAATGAGCATTTTTTCTTTCACTGATGTAATAAGGGAATTTCATCTGTATTATTGGAGCTCTTGCAAGATTCTTCAAGACCGAGTGGCCCACCAGTTCGGCTGGTGCTCGTGACCCGTTGGGATTGACGGGCCTCAGGGCCATTGACGGGCTCCGCAGGGCCATGCCGCAGTGAACACAGGGCCACACTGATCCCTGTGCACTCGCTGCTCTTCCCAGGTGGGCAAGGGCCCCTCCAGGCTGTTGGTATCCACAGGATGTACAGGCCAGCCCTGTCAGGAAGGGGCCAATTGCTGCAGCCTGCTGTGTGCATAGACACCTGTACGTAACGGGATTAAGCTGGAGGTGAATCAAGGCTAAGTGTGTCGTCTGTGTGGGCTTTAGTTGTCACTGAAGCTGTTAATTGTACCTGCCCAAGTCAGTATATGAGAGCATATCAATGAGATTTCCACCTTGGTATTTAGTGATGTTCTGGGTAACATCCACGAAGCAAACAGGTACTGTCACCTTCGTGTGCCTCTCATACAAGTTCTTTTGGCTCCTGCAGCTTCCAGAGATGCAGCAAGCAGATGGATAACCATGATCTTTCAGACACAGAAGCCTGTTTAGAAAATACCAGCTCCCTTTACGGAAAAGCTAGTATGTGTTTTTTCCGTCTCCTAATATCCATGAACTTGGATTGAGTCTCTCTCCTTCTGAAGTCAGTACATATGTGGGTTGATTTTCCTTTTTAGTTATTTTTTGTGGGCGGGAGAGAGCCGTTTTCCAGTCCAACTGGCATGCTGGAGTTAATGTCCGTACGGCCTCCTGCCCCAAGGCAGGCATATGTGTGTGCCTGCGGCTGGCTCATGGAAGAGCCCTTGCTGATACTTACCCTGTGTCCTGATCAAGGAGTAAGGAGAGCTTCGTGCTGCAGTACGGGTAGCATTGCAGAAGAGACAGAGCTGCAGCAGCGTAGTGTTCATAGTTTCAGGAGAACTATCTGCCTGCCTCAAGTGTTCTTCTGGTGCAAACTGCTTGACCTCTTGTGAGCTATGGGGTGGTCTTGGCACGCCTCGGCTCTCAGTGCTTCTGACGGTGCCACAGGCGAGGCTGAGCTGCTGCTGCTGAGACGGGCACGTCGCACGGGCCGAGCACGCATCATCCTTTCTCGGGATGGTGTGTTGTTGGGGCTTGCTGCTCTGGAGGATCTTGGTGCCTTTGCGTTTGTTTGAGATTGATACTGCGAAGCTGTTTAGATCTTGTTTGTTCTGCAGCTGGAAGACATTCCCTGCTGCTCCCTTATTGTACAATTAAACCCCAGGCTGTTTGGGATCTGTGAAGGAGATCACCATCTGACTCCGGTTCCAGCCATGTCCCTTTGGAAGGAATAACATTGCAGGAAGGTCACCAAGGTGTCACTGCAGAAGGCAGCTGAAAGCAGCTTTAGCTAGAAGCGTTAGTCACAGCTTTAGAGCGGGTTAGGAATTAGGAGTCACCAAAGTGTGATAAACAGATCAGTGCGGGCTGGTGCAGCCCGACCTGCGAGCTTCCTAATGTGAGCGTGGGCATCTCAGCTGGCAGCCTTGCTGCGCAAGGAGCGGGTGTCTGCAGCGCCCGGAGAGGGGCACGAGGGGGAACCCCCCCCCGGCAGTGTCTCAAGGAACCGTCACGTGCGTAGCTCCTCTTCTAGCTACTGTGGTAGGTCTCTCTGAACCAGTTACGGTCCTCGCTAAACTACAGTCACTTCTTTGCAGGTGTTGATGGAGTGGTGAATGGAGATGTCTACCGGGTAAGACAGAATTATTTTGTATTTCTAGTGTGTTGTTATAATGTGCTGCAACTTTAATCTAAACAAGCATTTTCTGTGACTTCTCTAATGTGCCCCTCTCCTTTGCAAAGAGGAACTTCAGTTACCTCATTTCAAAGCTATTACTGCTTCTAATGTGGGCAAAGTCAATTTAGAGCAACCATCTATTTAGAATTGTGGCTTCCTACAACATAACCATCGTGGGTGATGGACAGGTTGTGTTTTATGGCTGATGAGCTCAATGGAACAAGCTCTGAATGCCTAGTCTGTTAAATTGCTTATCCCCTAAGGATAAATCATGCATCCCGCTTCTCTTACTGAGATGGGCCTTTTGAGGAGCTAACTGATAGAAAAGGACTGTTGTACATAACTTTTCCTTTAGCTCCAATAACTCATTTGTTCCTGAACTAGTCTGTGTAGACTTTGTGTTGGATAAATTTGAGTTCTGTCAGTGTGATGCCAGTTTATCTCCTTCTGCTTGTGCTTCCTTCCCTGGAGCCCCTGCAGCCCTCACAAAGGGGACACAACCAAGTCTTCTGCCAGCTGAGATTCAGTTGGTGCTTTGTGCAGTGGGTTTTCCTAGCTCTGCTAGGAGAAGGATGAACTGGTAAATTGTCCTTTGTGGCAAATTCAACAAATTTGGGAGACCAGTCTGCTAGCAACAGCCTTTCCGGTTGCACGTGTTTTATGTTAAATTATATCCTAGTATGTGCACTATTCTGTGTTTTGCTTTGCTTCCAGAAACCCAGATTATGTAATATCTTAACAGGAAGCTGACTTGTAATTAAGGCTTGTAAAGTTCCCGTAAGAAGGAGATGAACAAAAGTTACGGAGTGCAGTTATTAAGTCCTGTGCACAGTAGTAGAAGTTTCAAAAGATTTATTTTCACAGCCAATATTTAGGGTGAGTGAAACCCTCTCAACAACCTCTGAGCCTGCAGTTGCATACTAAAGTGCTGGTTACTGCCTGCTGCTTTTTTCCAGGTTTAAAGCTCTCTTATAGCGAGGTTTCCTAGTCAGCTTGAATTTTTTTTCCAAAGTTACCCAAGACAGCCTTGTGTTAATTTGCCTAAAATAAACTCTAAATTGTGATCATAATTTCTCATCTTAATAGTAACAATGCCATTTAACACCCAATGACTGTCTGTGTGCTCAGTTCAGTTAATGTCTAATTTTGTGTTGTTTGAAGGAGATAGTTGAAATCTGTAGTTCTAGCATTCATGTAATGTCCCAACCCCTTCCCTTAAAGGAGAGCAACGGTCCCACAGACTGCTACGCTGCCATCTCACAAGCCGATCGGCTGCAGTCGGAGCCGGAGAGCATCCGTAAGTGGAGGGAGGAGCAGAAGGAGCGCCTGGAGCAGCTCGGTAAGGAGGCTCTTGGCCATAGCAGCTCTCACTTGTGACAACTTGTTAAGCGGGAGGGCTTCCCAAAACTCCTGGAAATGCAACATGCCACCTAAGTAACGAGCTTGAAGGAGGATGAGCCTTCTGGTGAGGAGATGGGTGCTGACACGTGAGCGCGCAGCCGAGTGGCTCCCCAACACCAGTGCAGGAATCTTGGTTTGTGCTTACTCACTGGCTGCTCCTCAACCCTAAACAGAAAGGGAGCAGCTTTTACCAGCATAAACTGGTGTTTGAGTACAGCAAACATCTACTCTTTTTATTCCTTTTTATTGTTATTCTTTTGCCCCCTCCCCCAAGGATAATATTTGCTCATACTGTAATTGGTGAGGCCTCTGAGGCCATCTGTTACTACATGGATGTTAATCCACCAGCTGAAACAAGCAATGCACTAGTAACTGATGGTAGCTGTTATCAATGTAGTGAAAACTCCCTGCGCTGCTCCAGGGGCTCAGCAAGGTCCTGCTTCCGTTTGGAGTAGGGCAGTACTGGGCTCCATGTAGCGGTACTGTAACTTTGAGCATGTTACCGTTGCGGCTGGATCTGGGTGCCATGCCCCCTTCTGTGCGAGCAACGGCAGGAAGATTTGTGCTCCGAGAGACCTGGCCTTCCCTTATGGCCCGCGAGCACTGCAGCTGCCCCCAGCTCCCTCCTAGTGCCAGCAGCGCAGACTGAGCTTCTGTTCTGGGTATTGGCTGGCCAGGAGCTGCCCAGTGCACAGTGTGCAGCCCCTGGGTGTAAGCTGCAGCGGGCTGTCTCAGCCAGCAGCACGGGCACTGTGATTAGCTAATGCTCCCAGTGTTACAGTATGTAGAGTTTTAGTGCTTTGCCTCGGTAACCCTCTTACTGGTGTGGATTAAACATGCGCACGTAACTCGCTGGCGCCCAGAGCTGTCTGCTCAAATGTCTGCTCCGGTTAGGGCGTCTCAGCGTGACTGACAAATGAGTTCTTTACTCTTCAGATGCAAACTCGCGAAAGCAGGAAGCAGAGTGGAAGGAGAAGGCAATAAAGGAGCTGGAGGAATGGTATGCAAGGCAAGACGAGAAGCTGCAGAAAACGAAAGCCAGCAACAGGTGAGGAGCTGCTGGCTACGTGCAGGGCTGCAGTGCTGCTGTGGCCCTGCTGAAGGGAAGGCTTCGAGGGCTCCCCGTGTTGCCCACAGTGCTGTTGCTGAAGTAGCTTTTGCTGCTGAGGGGGCAGGTCTCCAGTGGAATGCAGGATTAGGTTTTCTCTTAGAAGCTAGCTTGAATGTATAAGGACAGTGAGTGAAAGCACAATGATAAAGAGGCAGAATTACTGAGAGCTCCTTAAGGTGTGAGGCTGAAAACTGGGCCCGGCCAGACTAACCCGCCTGCCCGCCCCGTTGCCTGTTGCAGGTCCCCAGTGCCTGTAATCACCTCCAAACTGGCAGTCCTGCTTGCTCCCTTCACACGTGGGAGGGCCCTTCTGCTCCACCTCTGCCCTGCTTTGCTTCATGCAACCCTGGGAGACCTAGGGCAGCTCCATTGGGAAGTGCTGGAGGAGTAACCTGGCTCCATCCCGCCAGCACAGAACAACATGGTGCCCCTATCTAGGCCACTACCTGTAGGGTTTGTGTTGGCTTATTATGAGCAGTGGAGTTGGAAGTGTTAAGATCGGGTTGCAGGTCCAATAAATTATTAGACTTTCTTAGAGGCCCCCTTGGAGGATTTTGACTTCAAGTTTTATAGAAGTAAATATGGTATTAACTTAATACCACTTAGATCTGCACTTTCCATCTAAGGGTTTCCAGTGCCATTCTCTCCAGGTAATCATTTGGCCTGCCTTTAGCTTTTGGAGTCCACAGAACTTGAGCTGGACTGTATTTCTGAAACACCCTTTTCTTACCTAACTTGGCCAGCAGGTTTGTCCTCAGTGAGTGGAGTTGTAGCTGAGCTTTGAGGAAGAAGGGTTGCGGGTGGAAAGGGGAGAACTTTCCGAGGTGCTTTGAGGGCCCTGCAAGCTCCCGTGCTGTGCAGCGTCACAGCCCCCGTCCCGGTGCTGATCACAGCTCATGCTGGCACCACAGCCCCGTCACGGCGGGGCCCAGGCAGGGCCTGCGTGACGGAGCAGGCGCGGAGCGTGGGGCTGGTCTGTGCGGGGCTGGTCGGTGTGCCACGGTCGTGTGGCTGTTAAAATGCCTTCCGCTGTGTTCTCTGCCTCTCATCCTTATCTCTTTTCTCCTGCCTGCTTGCCTGCCTGTTGGACAACTTGCTACCTAGGGTGGCAGATGAAGCTTTCTACAGACAACCCTCCGCTGACGTGATTGGTTATGTGTATGTTGCTTAACTACTAATTCTGCTTGATCCTCCTCATTATCTAGCCGACCAGCAGAAATAGGGCTAGCTATCCAAAAGTGACTCCTGCTGAGGACCTGGTGCCAACAGTCACTAGTGTAGGTAAACAGCCGTGACTTGCTGGAGCGCCTCTCGCAGGCAGTGTTGAGGGCAGTTTTCCTGGAGGCATCCCTTGCAGTGCGTGATTCCCGTCCCCTGGAGGTTAAGACGCGGAGCGCTGCTCTCTGGGGAATCACTTCGTGCTCTGTGGCAGACTGCAGCAGGACGCGGCAGGTGGCTCTGCAGGAGACCTTGCTGGCTCTGCAGGTTTACGTGTGGCAGCCCCTCCAGGGTCCTGCTCAGCTCCGCAGAGAACAGGAATGTTTACTGCATGTGCCCATGGCAGGCACTGGACTTCTGGCCCTGCTGCTCTGTCCTTGTATTCCCCCAAATACTGGAGCAAGCACATGAGTGTCTGCAAGCCAGGGAAATCAAGACGGGAGAGCTCACGACGAGCTGCCCTTGTGTCACAGGCTGCGAGCAGCTGCCGATGCCGTGCGCGTGGCAGTGAGGCAGTGCGCAGGCATGTGTGGGGTTCCCTGCCCAGCTGTAGGTGGATGTGAAGCCAGGCTTGGAAGTGCTGGACTTATGGGTCGTGTTTGACTTTGTTCTGTAGTCTCCTGGAGTTGCCTTTGACAGACTTTCTGCTAAAAAGAAACCCTTGTTTCCAATGCATACGTGCAGCCTAAGGGCTGCGTAATGCAGGTGGCATTTCCTCTGTGCAGGCCAAGCTGCACGAGCATGCCCAGCTAGCTAATCATCTGCACGAGCTCATTCCCATTTTCTGTATCTGACTTAAACTTTCCTTGTTTCTTTTCTTCTTTTCACCTTTAAGCACAAACATAAACCATCCTTGCTACAGCCTAGAACAGTTAAGTAAAACCCTTCGCTGCCCCTTCAGTGTCACGTGCTGCGGGGTAGCGGTGTTGTAGCGACCCTTGTGTGTGGTGCCCCCTTGCCGCGACTCTGCGCTGGCTCAGGGATCCCTAGGGAGAGCAGGGCCCGCGGGCGGCCTCGGCGCTGCTCTCGCCGTCGCCGCGGCCCTCCCCGCCCTGCAGTGCCGCTGCGCACTCCCGGCCCCTCCACTCACGCCCCTTCATTCACGGCTGCGCCGCGGCCTCGGGAATCATGCCCAGCCGTGTCGCGGTGCCCCGCCGGCCCTGGGGCTCGGTCCGTGCACGAACGCGGCCGCCGCAGTGGGCCGCGCGTGGGCGGCGTGCGTAGATGCGCCTGGCACTACTCTGTGCGCGGCAGCGCTGCCCGGGCGGCCGGAGCCGGCACAGCCCCCGTTCCCGCCCTCGTGCCCTCCAGTCGCGCGCGCCACAGCCACCCGTGCGGCCCTGCGCCGGGCACTAACCCGCTGTGCCTTGCGTTGCTTCCAGGGCAGCCGAGGAGGCCTTTGTGAGCGACGCGGAGGACGTTTTTCCAGGCACGGAGTGGGAGCGTGTGGCGCAGCTGTGTGACTTTAACCCCAAGGCCAGTAAGCAGGCCAAGGATGTGTCCCGCATGCGCTCGGTGCTCATCTCGCTCAAGCAGGCCCCCCTGGTCCGCTGAAGGGGCGCGGGCGGGAGCGGCGCCAGCGCAATGCCCTGACCTTACTCAGAGGAGCGTGCTTGCAGTAATTGCACCAGCCGTTCCAGTGTGGTGCGTTTTTTGTTTGTCTCCTTCGGACCAAACCTCATAATGTATCTAAAGCTGATCATTGTTTGATTGCATGTTTTTCCTCATGTTTTCTTCCTGTGTCTGGAATGGGGATACCTCCAAATTTGTAGTCTCTCTGTGCTGCTGTGCGCGGAGATGTCACTCCCAATATTATTACTGATATTAAAGATCTGTTAAACAGCAAAATGTGTGGAGTTCGGATGAATTGAGGGAGTCTCTCGCTCTCCTTCCCCTGCCTGTGGGAGGTGGGTGAGCGCACAGGAATGCCCCTGAGTGCCAGTGCTGTGCGCCCGCAGCGCTCCTGCCCCTCCAGGGGCAGAGCTGCTTGTCCTGGCTCCGTCGGGGAGCGCTGCACCACGACACTCCTCTCCGCCTCCTGGAGGATGCTGTGTCCAGCCGCGTGCATGGTCAGTGCTCGGCAGTGACGCTGCCGTCACCAGCGGGCAGCGCTGCGGACTCAGTCTCTCTGGGCGCACAAGCGTTGCAGCCCGCGCCGCTGCAGCCTGCGGAAGGCGACAGCCAATGCCAAGTTCCTGAGCGATGCCGCAGGTGAGTCAAGCAGAGGGCACAAGGACAAGGACAGCCCTGGAACAAGGACAGCCAGTGCTGATCCTGGCCAGCTGTGACTTGACTTGTACCTTAACTGCAAATGGGGAGGAATAACGCCTGGAACCAGTGCAGATTAGGGGCTGAGTTACTGGAAAGTCCTCAGAGAGGGATTTTGGGAGTCCTGGTTGACAACGAGTTAACAGGGAGGCGGCAATGTGCCCTTGTGGCCAAGAAGGCCAAATGGGATCCTGGCTGCATCAGGAGGAGTGTTGCCAGCAGGTCGAGGGAGGGGATCCTGCCCCTCTGCTCAGCTCTGGGGATGCCACACCTGGAGCACTGGGTGCAGTTCGGAGCTCCCCAGTACAGGAGGGACGTGGAGCTTCTAGAGAGGGTCCAGTGTAGAGCAACGAAGATGATTAAGGGATGTATGAGGAAAGACTAAGGGACCTGGGCCTGTTCAGCCTAGCGAAGAGAAGACCGAGAGGGGATCTGATCAACATGTGCAAGTACCTGTGGGGAGAATGTAGGGAGGATGGGGCCAAACTCTTCTCAGTGGTGGCCTGTGACAGAACAAGGGGTAATGGGTACAAGCTGAAACCCAGGCAGTGCCATCTCCATGTGAGGAAGCACTTCTTTCCTGTGAGGGTTCCAGAGCCCTGGCACAGGCTGCCCGGTGAGACTGTGGAGGCTCCTTCCCTGGAGATCTTCCAAACTCGCCTGGATGTGACCAGGTGCCCCGCGCTCTCGGTGTCCCTGCTGGAGCAGAGGAGTTGGACTAGGTGATCTGTAAAGGTCCCTTCCAACCTCAACCATTCTGTGATCTGGTGACTTGAACCGAATTGACTGACACTTTCATTTAGTTTCCACTCCCAAGTTTCCTTTGAGTACAAAGGTGCCAGCAAGAATACTTTATTAAATAGAACTCCATTATGTCAAATATAGTCAGGTGCTATGTTTACACTGTGTCAATGGACTATTTGTATTCCCTGTAGTTTGAAAGACGGCCACGCAGCGGAGTGGAAAGCTCCCGTGTAAGCTGTGGAGCGGGGCAGGCACACCGCCTGCGTCCAGGCAGACCTGCGCTGTGCCAGGAGCCGACGAGAGAGCCGGAAAAGCGCCGAAGCAGCGGCCAAAGCAATGCTGTAGGAACTAGGGCAGTCTCACGTATGCTTACCTGCGCTAGCAGCATTCCTGCAGCCGTGTGTCAGTAGTGGTTGCCGGGCTTTTCGTTTTTCCTTATTTTTTTTCCCTTTTTAGCTCAGAGAAAGGAGTCTACAACACATGAGCCCATCTTTGTGTTGTTTACCCGGGTGTGATGGGTCACTGTCTCCAAGCTGCCTCCTCAAATCCATGCTCTGCTCGCACTTTTCGTGGCTGAGGACTATTTCAGATACTTAGCCTGGGTGATACTGAGATGATGATGATAATGATAATAACAATAACAATAACAATAATAGTTGCAAATATAACAAATATATTTGTTACAAATATATTTACAAATAACAAATATAACAAAAATAATAATAGCTTTACTTGTCTGTCCTGCCCTTTCCATGTACCTTGCGGGTTTTCTTGGCACAGAGGTTCGTTACTGCGCCCGGCATGTGGGCCGTGCCCGGCACACTGCGGCGCTGGGGCCTCTCGTACGTGGGGACCCCCTCCTGCGTGCATCGCGCTGCAGAAGGCGCAGGTTCATCTTGGTTTCCCAGAACTTGCAGCTGGCCGGGTTCTTCCACTGGGCAAGTCCGCAAGTGCCACAATGGCCTGTGCAATATAAACCAGGGGATGTGCCACCCGCTGTCATCTTCACAGCCTCATATACACTTTTTAGTGCTACTTGAAAAAAAAAGTCCGCCTCATCAAGAAATGCCCATGAAACACGTGCTCTGAGGGGATGAAGCCGGCATCCATGATTTCCTGTCAGGCCAAAGCGTAAGTGCACCAAACACGGGTCTTTGGCAGCTGCATTTCAGCTGCTCTAAATGCTCGTGCCCCGGTGCAGAGGCACAAAGCAGCCCATGCACTGTGCACGGACTGGGCCCTTCGCACGGGAACAGAACCACCTGGTGCTCTAAGGGCGGTGCTGCCGGAGCTGGTTCAGAACACGCTGCTCCCTGCCACTCGGCTTGGATGCCATGAACTTCTGCAGCACCTGTGCTTATGTAGCAGGTTTTTAGCACCTGGCTGCCAGAAGAACAATTGTAACTGCATTTTAAGATTTTTTCCTGAGGGGACCAGACTTCAAAGGTGTTTTGGGTCAAACGTTCCAGAACATTCTTTGCTTTGCAAGGGATCTGCCTGCAGTCCCCTCCAGCGGCGGCTCAAAGCCACACGTGGGGTGAGCTCTACAGCAGTATCGGCAGGGCGCAGCGGCCAGAGGCGGGTGCTCCGGCTCGCAGAACACGGGCGCCCTGTGCGCCGGCCGGGATGGGGCGCCTCTCCCCTTGCCCTGCAGCGCAGACACCTCTGAGCTCTCACACCAGGAGCACCAGAGCCCCTGGCACTACAGGGCCTGCAGGAACCTGGCAAAGTGGTAAGGTACTATCTTCCCATGTCTCCTTAGTCACTGCTTTTAGGAAAGATGCAAGGAAGAGGCGCAGGAAGTGGTGTATTTTCCTTGGGGGCAACGAGGAGGAGGGCTGGTGTTGCTCCCAAAGGCCCTTTCATAAATGCAGGTCCTCAGCTTTCCGGTTCTAGGAGAGGGTCCAAGACTGCTCGTGTGACCGTCTCACCACTGGTGCGGGGCAGGCAGCAGTCAGTGCAAGGGTCTACATCCACTAACACAGCTCAAGGCTACTGCACAGCAGGGGCAGCAGTCGAACTGTGCTTCGTTTGGGCTGCAGAAAAACCATCAGGTCCAACTGCCCTGTCCTCATACACTGCCGAGGAGAATTAAGACCCCTTGCAACTGGCAGCCAGCGGCATTTGCATGAGTGCTGCTCACACAGACCATTAAATGTGAAGCAGGAGACGCTCTCATCAGTGTCCCACAGGCTGGGGACTCCTCTCAGGGCTCGCTGACCAGCTGGGCAGCTGCTTTTTACTTTTCCCTTGAGGCAAGTAATTGCCATCAGGTGACTCTGCCAGGGTTCTGCAGGCGTGTTAAGGAACAGCTGGATAAAGACAGAGCAGAATTGAAGAAGTCAGGAAGGTTTGGTCAAAGAAACCCACCTGACACTGTCAAGAGGGTGCATGGGCCTCACGTTCAGCCTTGTGTGGAGCAAGGACAGCCTCCCCTCTAACCCAGAACCTCTCTGGTGAAAAGCTGCTCCATGTCCCTCCAATCTGTGCTCTGCAGCTGCCTCTGGTACCCGACAGGCCCTGTGCCAGGTGCCTCGGGGGTGAGGAGGAGGCCTCAGGTTTGGCTGACATTCCAGCCCATGGGACAAGGAACCTGCAGCACCAGCACTGCTGTGCAGACGGGCTGTTCAGCGGGAAACTTCTTGAAGGGCAGAGGCTTTTGCTCTGCTGCATTACACTAATGGTGTGAACTTGCCTGAGTGGCCACCCTGCCAGTGCTGGGAGACAAAACGCAGCTGGCCGAGGCTCGTGAGAAACTAACCCCCTCCCTCCCACACAGTTCAGCACCACAAAGCAAACACGAGGCCCACAGCAGTAAAACTGAAATAATTTACTGTTGAACATGGACAAAGAAGACGCTCACGGCTACGCTTGTCAGTTTCTGTGGGCAGCGCTGGCCACCTGCGCGCTCTGTAGATGACAGGCTGCCTTTTCCTTCATATGTAAAGCTTCCAAAATGGGATTCAGCCCTATAAAGGTGCTCTCACAAACCACCGCCTCCCCCAGGTACTTCAAGAACTGCAATTTTTGGATGCAGCTCTTTCATTTGCTAGTGCAACATCTGTTTCCACCCCATGAATCTACTACCTACTACTTGTGATTACACAGCTAATTGTGGGTGGAAGCTTGGAAATCGAAAAGCTAGTCAAATTTTAGAATTTTCATTTCATACAGATGAGAAGTAGGATGCAAGACCCACTTGCACTAGATATAATTCCACAGCCCACCC
Source organism: Nothocercus julius (assembly GCA_013398735.1). NCBI lineage: Eukaryota > Metazoa > Chordata > Aves > Tinamiformes > Tinamidae > Nothocercus > Nothocercus julius. The sequence goes on along the minus strand of VZSV01000248.1, from coordinate 283,191 downwards.
CATATCTGTTTCCCAGGGTACACTGTAATATACTCATAAATTATTCAACTACACTTAACACAACATCGGGGCTTGCACAGACAGAGGTGATTAAAAAAACAGAATTGCACATTATTTCCTAAAAAATGTGGACAAAAATCAGGAAGAAAAGATACAGATACCATATCACCTCAATTAGGAATTGCTGAGGTTGTCACTTGTGACTTGGAACCCTACTCTGATTCAGTAGCTGCTCTGGTCAAGGAAAAATGCTGGACTGGGTATCCCCCCCGCACAGTGGCAATCTGAAGAGCCCGTTCGTGTAAGTCGTGCTGGGACCTAGTACGTTCTGCGCGTGGTGTAGTCTAGGACGAGGCTGGCGGCCCCGAGGAGCGCCGGGTCTGCCAGGTTGGAGACGACGACGTCCACGGCCTTGGCGGAGGACAGGGCCTGCCGCTGCACCACGTCCCTGACGGCGCTCACGTAGTGGCCGGCCAGCACCCCTGACAGCACCACCAGCGACGGGTTCATGGTGTGCAGGATGTTCACGACGCCCAGGCCCAGCGCTGTCCCCGCTGAAAGCAACACCGAGGAGGGCAGTGAGGCACGGGCAGCAGCCCCAGCCGTGGCTGCTGCCACAGGCCTCCCACCACACAACAACACTGCGCTCACAAGGGCTTGCTCTGCCATGCGGCTGGCAGGGAGAAGGGTACACTGAAAGGCAGCAGCAAGTGCCATTTCTTTTCTTTTTTTTCCCCCAAATAAAAGGGGAAAAAAAAAAAAAAAAAAAAGGCAGCTCTACTGAAGGATAAGGCATTACACAGGGATACACATGGCAAGGATGAAACATTGTATTACCACACTTCCAGTCTAAGGGAATAAAGGGAAACATTATTCTACCATGTTTTTTTTGTATTGGCTTACATGCGAGTAAGAAAGAGGACTGCGTATAAAGCTTGTAAACCATAAACCATCCCACATAAGGTGGTTATTGCCTGTTGCCCATGCTTAGACTACGCGTTCATTTGCCAGTCATAAACAATCACTGGTTTCCCAAAACATCATGCCACTTTTGAGATCTCTTTTTTTTTTCTTTTTAAATATGAACTAATCTTTGCAGAGAGCCCTGATCCCCCCGCATGCGGCGTGGGGCTTCTGTGGGTAGCACGCCTCTCACCTGTGCGGAGGACGCCCCCAGCCCTGGTGTTGCCCAGCCGGGCGGCTTGGATGAGGTGTGCGGCACTGACGGGCTCCTCCTCCTTCATGGACATTCCCTCCACGAGGAGCAGATCCGCTGCAAGGAAGGAAAAGGCCATGACGGCAGGTGACGAGCGGCCAGCTACGACCTTCGCAGCTGTTTCCTGCCCGGGTCGCTGAGACACCCACCCAGGCTTACCGTTAGTCATGGATATCATACCTGTATTATTCAGGGAATTGTTCATAGAACAAATGCCTGAGATCCCAGCTGCTGCAATACAGTCATTTGCTAGTCTTGTTAGCCCCAAAGCCAAGTAAACTTAAGTTTCTGTACATATTTTCATCCTTGCCCCAGCCCAGGAAGCTATTGCTTAATGACAAGCGCTGCGAAACCAAACTTCTGCAAAACGCCCACAACACGGGGTACTGCGCGGCCTGGTTATCTTTCTAAAAGTAAAGCCCATAAATACCGTCATGCAGTTTCTTAGCTTCTCTCTGTAAGGCTATTCCAGAGGCGAAGGCTTCGATGCAGCCTTGGCTCCCACAGAGACACTCCGGCCCGTCCAACGAGACGACAATGTGCCCGAGCTCGGCCGCGCAGAACGAGCTGCCGTGGATCAGCTCATGCTGGTGAACGATCCCGCCGCCAATTCCTGCAAGCATAAACAGCCCAGATGCTCCCACATCTGCTCATTCTAATAAAGGTCAAGTGCATGCACTGGTGGGCTTCCGTGTTGCTATTGGCGATATAATAGACAAGACTTGTCATGCTAATGTCTCATCTACCCACTTTAGATAGGTATCTCGATGTGGCTTGTAATTTCTGCAGCTGAAGGAAAATTAAATTAAGCGATAAAGCTAAACCGGAAGATGATTCTAGCTGCTCTGGTTTTGCTCACCTAAAACAGTTTGTCTGCACAGCTGTATCAGCACAACTTCCTTCTATCACTGCAGCTTATGCAGTGCTAAGTGCTCCCTTTGCCTAAGTAAAAGATTACTGCGAATGGCCCAAGCAGAGACAGCGGCTAAAGGCTTTGCTTCCAGAACACCACATCGTGGCGACCACGCAGGCACCGTGGGGTGGTTTCTGCTTGCAGAGCAGCGGGGCCCGCAAGGGTGACGCAAGGGCTGCGCGTCTCCCTTCGCTGCAACCCACCCACCTGTTCCCGTGATGAGTGTCACGAAGTTCTCCACGCCCTTCCCGTGGCCGAACTTGCGCTCTGCCAACGCGGCGCAGTTCCCGTCGTTGTCCACCCAGACTGGCAGGTGCAGCGCGTCGGATATCGGCGTCCTCAGGTCCACGCAGCTCCACTCCTGGATGAGCTTGGTGGAGTGAAGCACAACTCCCTCTCGGGGATTGACCCGTCCCCCTGTGGAAATCCCTATGGCGAACAGACAGAGAAGGTGACACTGAGCACACACTCCTGCAGGCCAACGTCTACCGTACCCTTTGCAACAAGAAATACTCTCGTTTTCATTATTAGATTTCCCAACATCCGAAGAGAAATCTCTATGCATTGCTGGACGTTCTCTGAGAAGAATGCACCCAACATCTTAAGATGAAGGAGATGGGGGAACAGCACTGGTCAATCAAGGCTGCATGTTCTTACTTCAGCAAACATTGCGGGAAATCACTCAGTCTTTATGATTTTTTTTTCCTTTCTAAGTCTTGTGTAAAAGACCATACATAATAACAAGCTGCACTGAATAAATTGCTAAAACCATGGAGTATTGAACATGTCTTAAAATTTGCTTTATCCTTTCAGATTTGGAATGACTAAAAATAATCACAGGACTTTCAGTGCTTAAGTCCTACTTAGGAATACAGTGTTTTCCTTACAAAAGAAACCAAACTAGGTTCCAGAGCGCTGCCTATTGAATGAGAACATGGTTGGTAGTGTTTTATTCACTGAAAGGGATCCCAAGGTTGACGACCTCTGGGAGCACCTTGGAAAAGTAAGCCCGCCCCATTACACAAGTATTTAGCTCCAGTAAACAAGAGTTTGAACATTTTAACCATTTTTCCTACACAGAGATTAAATAATTGTGAGGTGTCGGAAGACCCTATGAAAGTAAGTCCAATGCCTTTGCGTAAATCGTAATAGGTTCACAAAGTGCCCTGCTGCAGAATGGAGCACTGATCAGAGCTGTGACAGCAAAGTCTCACTTGGTGAAAAATGAACTAGTTTTAGATCTCTCATCAAGTACCTACTAGAAACGTTTCACTCAGATCTGCGAAGGTCTCCCTGAGATTTCAGGAAGACAAATGCATTTTGCTGTGGTAGAAAGGAGCATGAGGCGGCGCTCGAGCAGCACGAGGAGCGGCAGGAGTGACCCTGCATGGGCCCAGGCCCTGTGCTGCCATCCACCCCACTCCCACACCAGCTCCAACGGGCTCCTCCTGCTCGGGACACGGCAGGTTCGGATGCTGCCTCTGCACTGCAGTGTTAGCAGGAAACTGGGAGTGCGCTCAGCCTGCCTCTTTCTGCGCAAACTTGCCATGTTCCTCCATATCTACTACAGAAAATGCCTCAAATCAGTTAAGTTATATTCCCTACTACAATTGTATCTGGATAGCAAGATGTTGATCAAATTCCTGGAGGACTGTAGCTGAGCTCATCTTCTACCCGAGTGCTACCTGCAGGTTAACTGCAGATACTCCTGAGGCAGGTGACAGTGTTCCCACAGAGCTCTCTTGCAGTTAATCTTTTTGTTTGACTGCTTATTTTCCAATTTATTTTTCTTTTCTGCCCCTCCCCCCCACCCCGCTTCAGTTGTTCCAAAAGTGCCTTTCAGAGCAGGAACAGCAAGACAGAGAGATCCTCCTCCATTTGCACATGCATAAAGTTACAAAATGTAGTGCATGTAAGACACGTAGCTTCTGGGTTGTTCCATGCCTAAACAGAGACAACGTGTTTTACCAACGTGCAGGGCTTAGTTTTGCAAACAACCAGAATCAGCAGGGAACAAACTGCAATTTCCATAGGTAAAAAGTATTAAAACACTTCACTACTGTGGAACTAATGAAGCTGGACAAGAGAAGCTGTGGTTCACTTACAGTAAAGATAGTCTTAAAGACATGATTTGAAGGTTGACACATTTCATCTCAAGTTCTGGGTATTTCAAGTTTTTTGAAAAACAAATATCTTTAGAAGTTCCGTTATTTTTTCTTCCTCACATGGAGATAGAACTCCCTGTGTCTCAACTTCCACCCATTACCTCTTGTGCTGTCACAGGCCACCACCAAGAAGAGTTTGGCCCCATCCTCCCTACATTCTCCTCTCAGGCACTTACAAATATTGATCACATCCCCTCTCAGTCTTCTCTTCTCCAGGATAAACAGGCGCAGCTCTCTTAATCTCTCCTCATACTACAGATTCCCCAGTCCCTTAATCATCTTCGCTGCTCTACACTGGACCCTGTCTAGAAGTTCCAAGTCCCTCTTGTCCTGGGGAGCCCAGAACTGCACCCAGTACTCCAGGTGCGGCCTCACCAGGGCTGAGCAGAGGGGCAGGATCCCCTCCCTCCACCTGCTAGCAACACTCCTCCTGATGCAGCCAGGATCCCATTGGCCTTCTTGGCCACCAGGGCACATTGCTGCCTCATGGTTAATTTGGTGTAAACCAGGACTCCCAAATCCCTCTCCACGCAGCTGCTTTCCAGCAGGTCAACCCCTGTACTGGTGTCCGGGGTTATTCCTCCTCAGGTGCAGGACCCTGCACTTGTCCTTGTTGAACCCCATGAGGTTCCTCTCTGCCCAACTCTCCAACGTCTCCAGGTCCCTCTGAATGGCAGCACAGCCCTCTGGAGTGTCGGCCACTCCACCCAGTTTGGTATCATCTGCAAACTTTCTCAGGGTGAGCTCTGTCCCCTCATCCCAGTCATTGATGAACAAGTTGAACAGCACTGGGCCCCCCACTCACCCCTGCAGGACACCACTGGCCACAGGCATCCGACTAGACTCGGCCCCATTTACCATGACGCTCTGAGCTCTGCCATCCAGCCAGTTCTCAAAACACCTCACGGTCCACTCGTCCAGTCCACACTTCTGCAGCTGTCTACTCTACCTGTAGGGTCTCTACTACCCTGTCGGTAAGACAGAATGAACAAAAGCATTGCTCTCACTTCCATTAGCACAAAACCTGACAGACATTGTGGCCACGTCAGTTGCAGGCCCCTCCAGAGCAGTCCTGGTGTGCTCCAAACGTCTGGCCACACATTTCTCACACAGCGGTAGCTTGAAAAGGCCCCCCTCCTCTCTGCTGGTCTTGTTTACTTGAGCAGAACTATTTACACATCAGTTAAAATCACAACCTTGTGAACAGAGGCCATTTAACTCTGCACAAATAGCCTTTCTGTGGGTAGCGTAGTACTCTTAGGTGCAGTGGTGGCACAGCTTTGGGCTTGGGCACTGTTAGTGATCAGCAGATTGCCTTACAGCTTTGTGCAGAACGGGGCAACTTTGGGTATTATCGTCAGCTTCTCATCTTCACTTCTATTTAAAAAAGTTATTGTGCTAGAAATATAATTTGAGAGCATGAAAATATACCTGGTATGTTTTTGGGGAAAAAAAAAAAAAAAAAGTTTTAAATGAACCTGTAGCAATTTCGCTTAAGTGAGATGCTCGGAAGAATGGACATCAACTCACCCACTCCCAAAATCCTGCAGTTCACGTTTACTGCCTCTGAGGCAGCCTCCACACACATCTTTAGGATTAATTCCAGCCTGTCTTCATAGGTCTTGGGGTTGAGCTGTGTGTACTTCTTCACTATTTCGCCCTAGAAAGCAAGAACAACAGAACTGCCACTAAAGTGATGAACATTATAAGCAAAGTTTCTTCCATTTTCAGCTACAGATCAACTTAAAATAGAGCGAGCCACCACTCTGCTGATTAAAAACAGAACAGGAAAGAACTCTGCACTGTATGTGCACGAAGAGGGGTGCATTGCCACCGCCACAGATCGGATCAGACCAAGAGTAACTATGTGCGTCCGTCAAGCAACACAGCCAACATCGTGTAGAAATTGCAAGACCCTGAAGACCTTTGAGCATCGGGTCTCACCATTTCAGCAGTTGGGTTAGTTTTTATCTCCTGCCTTTGGCTCCTCTTTACCTCTGGGTTTGAAGCAGGAGGGAAAATCAGAGGAATTTACATTGGAGGACAAGGCTGCAGCGACCCATTAATCTGAAGAGGAAATAATTTTTATACAGAGCGTTTGCAGAGTCCTAGAAAGCTTGGTCGTTTTCCTCTGGAGCACTATACCTTCAACTCTGCCACATGCTGCCAAACTCCCAGAGCTGCCATTAGACTCACTATGGTTTTGCCATCATTCTGTTTTTGCCCTGACTGCTAACATTTTAACTACCAAAATGCCAGCCCAAGCTATACCCTCCAAAAGACACAAGACTTCTTTTTTTCTGTACAGTTTATTTTCTACCTGTGCCACAGTCTTACTTTCAAAAAAGTCATTTAGAAGACTTTATCTGCCTGGTATCTCCTCTTAAGGGAATCAAAGTCATGCGGAGCAAAACAGGTCCACTTGCGTAACCCTAGTTGTGTGAGGCAACAGCTATGTCCAGCTGATTTAGGTATTTGGAGGCACACAGCATCACATCCCAAGTAAATATCCACACTGTTGAGAATAAAATCCAAAAACCTCTCGACACCTATTTCCTTATTACAGTGCTTAGGAGATCAGTTTTTACGTGCTTTCCAAAACAAGATGACAGGTGCCTTAAATGAGTTAACATTCTTCAGTCATAAGTGTCCTTCCATTAAACAAAATAAATTTAAAAATTATTTGAAAAAATTTGTGCCATCACAAAGAAGTTTTTTTATCCCATCTTTGCCAAGAGCTTGAGGCTCCTGAGTTTAAACAGAAACTCCTTTTTAGTGGTCAGCATCAGCTGACTGCATGGGTCTATATACTTATTTCATTACTGGATGCCTTTACAGGTGATTTACCACCAGGCTGCCCCACTTGCCAATTGTTTTAGGACATGGGTAATTTTTGCCAAGCACAACTTTCTGTGTGAAGTTACCTGCCAGGTGTTGAAGATATTTAGCAGCTCTCCTGTTAACAGCAGAGCTACACAGGCCATGCAGCTTTTAGCTGTATTGGACAGCCTAAAGAAACAAGGAGGATGCGTCCAGGAGCTCCTGCACGTGGAGCCCATCCAATCACAAAACGCTCCCAGACCTAAGCACCTATCCATAAGCACTTCTAGCTTATTTCAGAAGGCTTACAGTTTCTTTCTTCGCCACCCCAGAAAAAGGAGTACTTTGGATTCACAACTCTAACGGTCCTTAAAGTACCTAGACATCTGTGCATATGCACCCAACGTGGCTTATACAGAAGACAGTGTTAAACCACTATCTCTTTTCAGACTACAGAGGGAACACAGTCAGAGCCATCACAATCACTCAAAGCCCTACAGGGAGTTTCAGAAGATCATCATGTTGTTCTCATCAATTCAAGATCAACAGACTGTAACTGTAGTGTTATTCAGAGGCCTCTTTTTACACCCGTTCACACAGCTGTTCAGTGGTGAAGACACCATCCTCTTCCACGTGATACAGCTCCCTGCTGCACTGAAGCTAGGTTAGGCACCAATAAAGGCTTTGGAAGTTCCCATTACAGGTATTTTAACACTCTACTCCTTGGTCATGCACAAGCGAAACAGACTTTTTCCTCCTCCTCTTGGAAAAAGGCTCTGTGCATTTGAAGACATTTTCCAGCCAGCCCCCACTTCCTTCAGCATCTCCCTGTTTTCTAGGCTGCAGTGAGTGCTGTGGCTCTTCTCCAGGCTGTCTCCACAGCGAGACCATGCCCCACACTGAGCACTGCAGGCAACCAAGGCCTAGACTGGCCTTGTTTGTTTTTGTGCAGGGAGATCTTGGAAGACACAAAGCGTTTTCTCTGCTGGTAAGGGAGAAGCAAAGACTCTGCCCCCTGGACCTGCACACCCTGCACCCACCACCCGTCCTCCGTAAACTGCTTTTCTAGCAGTGAACTGCTATCCATGAGGATCCTGTGTGTCCAGTATGTGGCTCCTTCTTGGACATCTTGTTTGTCAGGAACCCATCCCCAGTGTAGAAAGAGAACCACGAAGCCCCACAAACGCTGCAGAACCCATACAAGCAGCACAGAGTATTCACCTTCATGCTGACAATCGCCACGCGGAGATTTGTTCCACCGAGATCCACTGCCAAGGCACTCTGTGTCTCTAGAATATGGTCGATGTCTTGCGAGATGTTATCTTTGACAGGAGGAAAACAGAACTTCTTCTGCAGTGGCTCTTCAAGGTTAATGGACTTGAGGAACTTCAGAATCCTGGGTACCGCATTACCATCCCCATATATTTTTGAGCTACAATAAAATAAAATAAAATAAAAAAAAAAAAAAAAAAAGAGTACTGGGTGTGACACTGCAACCTCAGGGTTTGTGTGTGGCATGTGTAACACGTTTCATTACAAAACTACGGCACGTCTCCTGTGGCACTGCTGCACCTCTGGCCACCTGTAGAGCTGGCATGGGATAGGGTAGGTCTGCCATTAACTTGAGGGAGTTTGAAGATTAGACCTAACAGCTGGAGAAACTCTGGCATCTGCTCCATTTTCGGGTATGAAACATGGAACATGAAAAGCTGGAATAAAAAAAAAAAAAAAGACACCAGCAAATTAAAAGAAAAATTCAGGACCTCATGAACAAACTCGCATAATAAGGCTCTAAAAGTTAGAACCACGAGCTTCTGGTGCTACATGTCCGTAGAAAAACGCACTTTTCAGAGAGCCAATGTTAAAGGGCACAATTCAAGCTAGTTTGCCAGGCATAGAAAAGTCTGGTTTCAGAATATCAGCATACATGGCATCAGACACTCAGTAAAAAAACAACATGTCATTCATGACATTATGGAGATTCTTAGCAAATGCACCCTTGGTTCTTGCCCTTAAACACGTGCAACCCAGTGAAGCTTGCCACAACTTGGTTGTTTTAAGCCCAAACCCTACTGTGTGCCGGGAGCGACTCAGGGAGATGCTGGTTGGAATTGACAGCTACAGGAGCTGAAGGCAACAGCGGAATTCTGACTGCTTGACTTTCTGGTCAGCATTAAAGCACCACTCATACCAAAACATTACTGGCACTGTTAGCTCTCTAGGTACTGATCTGTACACAGGACAGCAATTCTGAGTGAGCAACATGAAATGAAAACCAGTTTACAGCTCCAGACCAGTGCTGTGAAAATATCCTCGTAATTACAATTACCACCTCAAGACTGAGTGTCTTTTTCTCCACTGCTGTCTCCACTGCCCAAAACAACAACGCAAACGCACTTACCAGGGATACTGTTTACCAAACTGAAGCTGCAGAGCGTGCAGAATCTTATCCTGGGTGTCAGCATCACGGACATGAAGAACGTTTTCACCTAGGTGACAAAAACAATGAGCGTAACAGAACTGGTTAGCTACTTCAACAACATTAGAGGGTAAGGGGACTTTTAAAAACGCGTAAGTAGAGATACTTTCTGAAGTGCCGGACTGTGTATTTTCAAGGTGAAGGCTGTTTACACGCCAAACGTCAGAATAACTTTTTAGGAAAAATATTAGCTGTCTATTCTGCCAAATGGAAGCCACTACAAATGGAAATACCTTTTATCTGAACTGATTAAAATAACTAAATAAAGGCAGACCTGTTTCCCTTCCTGTCTGCCGGGTGCCGAGGTTGATGACGGGGGTCCCGAAGGCTCCCACCTCCCTGACTCCGCAGCTGCTGTTGCCAATCATGCAGCCCGCGTGGGCCACCAGCTGGATGAACTGCTCGAAGGGAACGTGCTTCACGGCGCGGAAGTTGGGGTGGTGCTCAATGCCCTTCTTCCTCATCACGCGGACCATCTCTTTGCTTCCTGCACGAAAACACTGCCATCAACAAACGGCTCAGGGCTTCTTTCCTGCCAAAGCCTCAGCATGCAAAGGGGTTGTTAGCAATTGACTGGACTGCCACCTCCAGCCCATCTTTGCTCACTGCTTTATCCCCACTGTGTAGGTTTTGGAGCTGGGCCAAAGTTTGATCCCAAAACCCACTGGAGAAGTCATGGTACAAGTGTCAGAGCAGGAGCACAAATGCCACCTCTGGGTGTCACACCTCGCTCTTCCTTCTAGGAGTGAGGAGATGAGGTGTCCTGCAATGGAGCTGCAGTGGGTGAACACCAGACACTTCCAGCTGCAGGGACACTCTGGCTTGAAAGCAGTCCACAAATAAACATGTATTCTTTAAAAGCAGCTTTTTTTACTCACCAGCATCAACATTGGGGAATAGAACAAGAGTTCTCTTGTTGAAGGAGATGAGGGCGTCCAGCGTCAGCTCGAACATCTTTATGGAATGTTTGATATCTGTGGTCACTGGATGCTGCAGAGCCACGATGTAGTCTCGGGGTTTGACATCTTCACCTGCCAAATGGAGCCCAGGAAGACAGGGAAAGGGAAGAGGGACGATGAACCGATGTGGACTGCCTAAGCAGTGAGCATGGGGGTCTCAGCACATGAACTGCAGCGCTGCAGCAAAACTCAGCGGCGTAACAGAAGGACTAGCTACGCGTGGGGAGCAGAAGCTGAAATGTTTTGAAGGTGCTTTATAAGCCAAACAACAAAGAAATGAGGTTTGGGGGAAGAAATGAGTTCATAATCATCTCCAGGCACAGGAACTTCAGCCTGTGGAAAAGCGGCTTGTGTTTCTTTCCTGCCCTGAGCTTTCCCCAGAGAGACGGTCATCAGATCCTCAGGGCTTCATAGGCCACACTCCGATAACCTAGCTACTTAGCTGGTCTCGTCTTGCCCTGCAAGAAGCACGAATCACGTGACGAAGCGCACTACTCACCCAGCCACACGCGTATGATGCTCATGTAATCCTTGTTCTTGGCGGAGAGAAGCTTGTCATAGGACGGGCACCCTGCTAGCAGGATGCGGTCGTGGTCTTCACACATGGCTATGAGGTGCTGCTCCGCGCTCCGTGTGCAGCACACGTGGTAGTGTGCCAGCTTGGTGATCGCGTGTCGGATGGAGTCATCGATGGTGCCACTGACCTCCCCGCCCTCGATGTGCAGGATCCGGATGTTCATGAGGGCCGCGGAAGTGGCCAGCGCCAGCGCGTCAAACCTGTCACCGTGCACGATCATGATGTCGGGCTTGAGGCGGTTGAGCACGTCGGGCAGCTTCACCAGCGCCAGGCCCACCGACTCCACCATGGCCGCCTCGTCCTCGCCCCGCACGATGGTGTGCAGCCTCGTGTGGATGTCGAAGTCGTCCTGCTCGATCATGCGGTACGTGTTGCTGCAAGGGAAGGGGGCCCGCGTAAGGGGCAGCACGCCGATGTGGTGCCACGGCCCGCGGAGACGCCACACGCAGGCACCGCAACCCGCAGGGCACCCGCGCCGCCACCGCCGCCCGCTGCAGGTGCGCCCTGCTCCGCTTCCCGGTGCGCAGAACGCCCTCCCGGAGCCACTTTGCACAGCCACACGTTCAGCTTACACCTTCAGCGTCTACAGCGAGCTGTGGCAAGGAAGCCGACAGCTTAATCGTGCCTTGTGCCATGAACTGCTTTCTTTTCCGTGGATTCTCTCACGCTCCCACGTCACCGGGTGTCTCCAGCTCAGGACACCGGGTGTCTCCAGCTGGGACAGTCAGCTACTGCTTCCTGTTCATTTCCTATGAGCCTGTGAACCCGCAGACTTGCTTCTACGCTCACACTCGGGGCTAAAGTGCACACAGCTACTGAGCAGCCCTAGCTAAAATGCTGCTTCACAGCTCTGACCATCACTGCTGCCTCCTCCAGCGCTTTCTCCCGTTCCAGTACCTGCCAGGAGAGGGGCAGAGAACGGCAGGCATGCTAGCACGATGGCCAGGAGCGCAGGCACTCCCCACACGCCCACAGCCACCTGACGACGTTTCCCACTTGTTCTTCCCTCCTCGGTTAATTCTGGGTCTTCCACATCTTCTTTGGACTACTGCTTATCATTGCCTTGAGGTCTCTCCCGAGTCCTCTCGACTCGATGTCCCTCTGGGGCACCAGCAGCCCATCAGCTCCCATTGCCGCATGAACAAAACGTTTGGGCTCTTTCTTCACCCCATTTACTGCCACTACCCATTTACCTGCACCAAACTCCACCCGCTACTTGGTACTTCTGTGAGGGCCTTCTGAAACTCCTCGCAACCAGCCCCCAGCTCCACAACCTTCACTAAACACCGATGAAAATAACGTACCTTTTGAAGTAACGATTTTATCATGCCTGATCGTTACTCGTACACTACCTCAGCCATCCTCCATCGGCTCTGCAAACCCTTTGGCAGTTTCCTGACACATTTGAACAAGGATTTGTGGTGAGTGCTGACGCCTTCACCATGGAGGTCCTTGGCTTGCATTACTGTGCTTGGCCGGTCAGAACTTATGCCACCATTTTTCAAGTCAAACACAACTCTGAAGGTATACTTTCACAACTAATAATCTCCCTTACCCTGCTGCTAAGCCATGCCAGCCTTTCTCATCCCCCTTTCTTTGACAGGTCATACATATATATAAACTCGTAGGCTGCGAAAAGTTGTCTTTCACACCCACGGCCTCCAATCAGGTTCCTAAACAGTTGTAAGAAACCACTACAAACTCCTCTGCAAAGCAGAGGAGCTTCAGCTCAGAACAACTGTGGGCATGCTTTCCCTGTGGAGGTTCAGAAACGTGATCCGTTCCTGTTTGAATCTCCCGACGACATCAATCTGGGCGAAGCGCATTTCCCACCTCATGCGGGCCACTGTAGAAGGCGCTCGCGGCGCTCACACAAAGCGTCATGGAACCCGATGTAATGTGCAACAGGCTCGGAAGGAACGCAATCTCAGGAGGAGGAGCTCCGAAATTAAATAAAAGAGGTTGCGGAAAAAGTGGCGTGCAAAATTCAGTTATTCACACTTATGGCACAAGATTTTTCTTTTTTTTTTTTCCATGTACATTCCTGCTGTTCACACTAACGAGCCAGAAACAGAATGGTGGAGACGCAAAAATCATCCCTCTTACCCATAATCATCAATGAGATGGGACCCAAGCACCACAACATCCAGCTCGAAGAACTGTGGTTCCGCCTTAATTCCGAACATAATGGGCGCCAACTTGGAGTAATCGGCCCGATTGCAAGTAGCAACACAAACGCGAAGCTTGTGGTTGCTTCCATTCTTCTCCATGACCTCCTTTTGCTTCTGTTTTGAGAGATGCTTGAAATACAGCTCCTGAAAAACACAACAGAGGCATTACTGGTGACGTTCACAGCTACTCAGCGGCACACTTAGTGAGCACATACACCTGCAGCATACACCTGGGGATGGCCTTAGGCACTGCTGCAATCTGCCGGCACCCTATTACTAGGATTTTTTTTTATTATTATTCAAGGATTTTTGTTTTTAAAAAGGGCTGCTTTTTAAGCTAAGCTAACTCTCTATAAACAATATTTAAGTGTTCCATATAAACAAGATTCAAACATTATGAAGCTCGACAGCACTTAAAGAGTAAACAGGGATAGTACTGAGCAACAAACGATTCAAAATCACTCCCCTTCTTACGTAAAAAACATGAGGAACAGTCTTTTTTCCATAAGGCTTCCTATTAAATAAAACTAAAATGTAGTTTTAAATCCCCTTTCAGTTCACAAGATCTATGGCTGTGCAGGTTATACCCTCTCACAAGGCAAAATGTTAAAACCCTGACTTCAGCCTCGTTTTGAGGACAGGAATAACGAATCGACCTTTGTGGTAAACTGAGCGCCCCAAAAGGAGATTCCTTCCCCTCGGTATAAAGCAAGGTGGCTCCCTGGGTTTGCTACTGCCACCGGTTTTTATCGCGTGCGTTTGCCACGTGCAAGAACAAGTCGCTTTTGCGGCGACCTGCAGCAGCTGGAAATCCTGCCTTTTTCTTCCATTCAGCAACTGCACCAACAGCTACAAAAGATGAGCTGTTACTGTGATAAAAGTCCTCCGATCTGGGCTACTTCTTCACTTAAATAAACGAGCTGTGAATCATGTTCAGCTGCTCAATCACTAAACGTATTTCAGTTGTTCACATGGAATTGGAGGTTAAATTACCTGAAGACTTAAGTCTCACTCTTCTCGGTTATATCCACACACATGTATGTGTGTATATAAATATACACACAAATACATACACATAAATATCACTTATATATATATATATGCACTGATAAGCATATACATTCATATATATATACATAAATGCAGCATGCAGCAAACGTACCCAGGGACTTAGCCAGTATCACCATTTACCCTCTGAGAAAGCTATAAATGAAATTTCTCATTTCCAAAAGAGAGGGGAAAAAAAAGAAAGATTTTAACAAAACCAGTATTTTTCGCGATCTCCGCAATCCCCACGGAGGGCCTACGGCTTCAGG
>VZSV01000248.1:244387-257887 GCA_013398735.1 Nothocercus julius | reverse complement strand
AAAGTTAAATCTGTATCTTGTTATCTTGTTTTTGTTTGCTTAAGATTCAGGTTAAAAAAAGTAATGAACTATTGTTATAGACTGAAAATGGAAGCATTTCATTTTTTTGAAACCTCCAAAGGAACATTTGCCCTCTTGGGAGACAAAACAAGACATTTACTTCTTACTGAAATCCTTTCCCTCCGCCCCCTCTCTTTTTCAGTAAAAATGGTTGGTCAGAACTGTTTTGTTTTGCTGCACTTTCTTGATGGTGCTTAAGAAAGCATTTGCCTGTTGATTTTTGGTAAGGATGCTAAAACACTGCATGGCATGGCAAATCTGACCTCTCAAGCAACATACTGCTGCATGTACATACTGGGTGACTGGTATAAAAAGCTCCCTCTCGACAATGAAAACAATTATGTATGAGCAATTAACCAACCCAAAGGCATGTTGATGATGCTCCAGGATTACCCTCCAGCCCTCAGGAGGCTAAGCCACAAAGCGAGGCAGTAGGAGGCCACAGAAACCTCCAATGCCTGGGGCTGCTTGGAGAAGTGAGTGAGCCTTAGTAGGACACACCCAGGAGATGCCCACAGGTCTTTTCTCCCTGATCCTGTGGTCAGATCCTGGTTAAACAAATACTTGTTGCGCTTCTGGCACCCAGAAGTTGCTGCAGCTGGAGGTGGAGGCTGTTGTACAACTGTGATGTTGGTATGGAGCGCTGCAAGGTCTTGCTGGTGAACCACGCTACCTTAGTTGCTTTTGGCTGCGGCACTGAGGGGATGATCTCAGGAGGCTTCCTGCAGGGCTACCCGTTGGTGGATCGGAAGAGCAGACTGTGCCACACACACCCTGGGAGTCCCTGGCCTAACAGGGTCTGCGAGAGGCTGCATCAGGCAGTACTAGTACTTCTTCAAGAAACACTTTGTGTTTCCGCAGTGGAAAACCATCCCTGATGTGATTTCAGAAGCTAACTCTGGCTCCACAAGTGCTGCCAGAGAGTCACAGTGGTGTAATCCCAAACATTTTATTAAATAACTCTGGAATAATATGGCTGTGTTGTCATTTCTCCAAAACTAGCAAGAAGCCTTGGAGCTTTGTGCTGTCTGATGAGGCAGGGAATAAATCAGTTTGTGAGTTTTGCTATAGTTTGTCGATCTTTATTGTTAGGACCTGTTTGCATGTCAGACAGATCAAAAACGTTTACCACTGATAATTATGCCAAGGAGCATGTGCTGCAAAATACTGTGTTGCTAAAGCTGAATTGCATTCAGTCACCAGTGAGAGGAGGAGGGGAAGACATTTTCAGACATCTGAAAGACATCTAAACTGTTCTTCTTCCCAATCTCTGTTCAAAGAGCTTCACAGTAAGTACCCAAGGTAGCACATCAGGCTGCTCAAGTGGCTTGAATCATTCTCTCTGTTGGCAATGTGGTTCAGGGTGGATGGAGTGAACCACAAACTGCATGAGTCTGCAAAAACATTCCACGTTATTTATGGGGCAGAAGTTGCTTTCTGGATGTGGTAGAAAAGCACAGTCAAACCCTGCCACGTTCCCACGGCTTATTCAATGGTGAGCTCGGGTGACCCTGTACTCGCAGTGCAGGTCAGGTGAAGAACAGTGGCAGCCTTCCCTCGCACTTTCACGTGAGCTGGGACAGGAATCCACTCCTATAAGTTAAGCCGTGCGCCTGCAGTTGCCCTGTGATCATCCCATAGGTACCACCCCATTACAGACCCCACTGCACTGAGGACACGGAGCTGTGCGTGGTGGGTGACGAAGGACCAGACTCTTGACCTTTTGTTCCTGCACTCCATTCCCTCTCCATTTCATAGAATCATAGAATCATAGAATGCTTAAGGTTGGAAGGGACCTCCAGAGATCATCTAGTCCAACCGCCCTGCACACGCAGGGTCACCTAGAGCATGTGGCAACGGACTGCGTCCAAGCGGGTTTGGAAGATCTCCAGAGAAGGAGACTCCACAACCTCCCTGGGCAGCCTGTTCCAGGGCTCTGTCACCCTCACTGTTAGGAAATTTTTCCTAAAGTTCCTGTGGAACTTTTGGTGCTTCAGTTTGTGGCCGTTTCCTCTAGTCCTATCAGTGGCCACCACTGAGAAGAGGCCGGCCCCATCCTCCTCACTGCCTCCCTTGAGGTATTTGTAGACATTGATCAGGTCTCCTCTCAGCCTTCTCTTCTCCAGGCTGAACAGGCCCAGCTGTCTCAGCCTTTCCTCACAGGGCTGTTCCAGGCCCCTGATCATCCTCGTAGCCCTGCGCTGGACCCTCTCTAGAAGCTCAATGTTCTTCTTGTACTGGGGAGCCCAGAACTGCACACAGTACTCCAGGTGTGGCCTCACCAGGGCTGAGTAGAGGGGCAGGATCCCCTCCCTTGACCTGCTGCAGACGCTCTTCCTAATGCACCCCAGGATCCCATTGGCCTTCTTGGCCACAAGGGCACTGCTGCCTCATGGTCAACTTGTCATCCACCATGATACCCTGGTCCCTCTCTGCAGTTCTTGCTGGAAACCGCATTTCAGTTCAAAGAGGGTGAGAAAAGGCTTTTCTTTTCCAGGTAAGTGGGGTTCCCTTCCAGACTTCACTGAGGGAGGGGATGAAATTTTAGGTCCCCCCATGGTAGGTCAAGACTTTGATGGGCTCAGCATCTGGAACAGGATCATGGGTAGGAGCAGCTGCAATGCAAGGCTC
The DNA here is from genome assembly GCA_013398735.1 of Nothocercus julius. Taxonomy (NCBI): domain Eukaryota; kingdom Metazoa; phylum Chordata; class Aves; order Tinamiformes; family Tinamidae; genus Nothocercus; species Nothocercus julius. Next base: position 255,196 of record VZSV01000248.1, on the reverse strand, counting down.
ACATCTCCGTGCTGGACTCTGTGGACTGTTTCTGTGTTGGAACTTGTCTCTTACAGATCTCCATGGAAAGGGAAAAGGCTTCCTAGAGAAACAGGAGGCTCCACCTAGAAGACTGCTTATCTCCTTTTCTTGCTGCAGTCAGAGAACAGGCAGTGAGAGTTGCCTGGGGGTTGTCTTCCCTCCTGTGTGGCAAACCCGTGCTGCAACCCAGGCATTGCAGCAAGGGACAAAGCGCCCATTCTGTCCCAGCAGCTTGTTATGGCTATTTGTGAACCTGAATGTGTTGGGATTGAATACCACAGTAAGAAAATGGTAAGAAAAGGTAGGTAAGAAAAGGTGTCTGCAAAGGGATAAGCAGTGCTCCAAGAAGTCTGATCCAAGAAAGAATCCTAGGAGTCAGCTTCAGGGAATGTCTGAGCACGCCACGTGTTTTCACCAGATCAAAGCACGTCTGGTGTCCTCCATGAGCTCAGCCCTCCGGCCCAGACCATCGAATAATCAAAACACTTACGAAATCATGAGAACATCTTCTGTGCTGCGTGTTCTCCTGGCAGTACGCAGCAGCACTGTGTCACTGCTGTGCTAGATGCCATGCATTCGTGTAACCAGCCCTGTCACACAATGCTTCCCTCTAAGAGAGGAAGAAAGTGTGGACTGCCAGCAGGAACACAAAGCCATGGGGAAATTTAATCATTTATCCAGAAAGTTAGTGACAGGAACACCAGGAACATGACCTCCATGGGTAGACCTCAGGCTTCACCCTCTCTGTTGTGCTCTTCCCGCTCATCGTTTTGTGCTGAGTTTGGGTGTAACTACAAACATCAAACCCATCTCTAGAATTCTGGTCTGTGCCTTCACTGAACCTGTACCTTTGGTTTCTGGTAGACATTGGTCTCCGGTGGCAAAGCTGAATGTCACTGTGCACTGACACAGCAGGAAGGGGGATGCACCTGCCCACGGGGCTCTCCCCTTGCAAGGCCGCGGAGTGAAGCTAGGCAGGGCGATCAATCTCAGTAACACCTCCTGAGCAACCATGAGCTTGGGAGACAGTGAGGGTGATATGTGAAACTGCCAGTGATAATAACTCTTCATATGGGAGGAAAAAGCAAATAAAAATTGATAATTAAAATGGAAGGAAGGAAGGAAGGAAGGAAGGAAAAGAAAGCTAAAAATTCTCCTATGCAAAGGTGTATTTTATTTTTCTGCATCCATATGGAGCAGAAAGCCAAAGGCGATTCACATGCTAAGGAACTTTTAGAATCTAGGGAACCCTCCCCTGGCCCCCCTCCAAAAAAAAAAAAAAAAAAAAGATAGTTCAAAAATGACTTTTTTTCCATCTCAGGTGAGGATCGACGGTTTTTGGTATGAAATGTCAGTGTTTCCCATGGCTTTTCTCCCCCTTGTATGGCTGAATTAGTACAGCTAGATCCCCTGAAAATCCACCTGGCTTCTCAGAAATGAAGGGCCGAGGAACACAGATGTCAGAACACTTAAAGTGCATTAACAGCATGTTTGCAGCACACAGGCTGATGGTATCTGTCGCATAGCAGGTCACTGGTTTGCTGTTTCCCTCTGCTCATTGAGTATCCCTTCATTCTCTCAGCGGGCTCCGGGAGAGCTAGGTTTTCCGTTCATTTCTGTTGTTTTTTCCTCTCTCCTTGTCCCTGAAGAGGCAGCGGAATTCTGTCTGAATTATCCTCCGTGGCATGCTAAACCTGGTTCTGTAATGAAAAAAAAATTACATGTTTCAAAGAAAGTCTTACAAAAATACTGAGGCAAAAATTGGCTTTCCATCTCTGCTTTTTAAGTGACATTTTCTTGTTTTTTCATCTCTCCCCGTACTTCCTTTTACCAAGTCTGCAGGCATTTCGATGCTAGATTTGCACAGTAAGCCTGACTGAGACTTGAGTTTTTTTTCATGCCAGAAACCGTGTGCAATTAAGCTCAAAATGGTGGAGAATGCTTCAGATAGCTCACATGTGACGTGGCACAGATAAAAGCAGGAGGTGGGTATGAGAGCAGACAGGGGTATCATATGCACTGCGTTGTTGTTTTGATTAAATCGGCTCCGTTGCTTTGTAGCAGCTCGCGGTGAGTAAGTTCAGGATGCTGTTGGTTTCACAACCCTTTTTCTAATTAACTAAAAATAAGACAATAGCCACGAGGAAGCAGATCTGTGGAAGCTGGTGTCCCATCTGAAGGTCCTGCCACAGGAGAAGGGGAATGCTGGTATGCAATTGGCCTCCCGCAAATTGATTTTGTTATGATTTTAGGAACCAAATGTCTTTTATTTATTTTTTTAACCTTGCAGGTAGCACCAAGACCAACAATACTAACTGTGGAGCAGCACAAGTTTTACTGCACATGAAGGTCAGTGTTGGCTGGAGGGTGAAGGTCCATTCATTGTGCTCAAAACAATAAAAAAAGGTAATTCTAGAAAAAATCAGACATTTTAACTGCCTGCAGATGTGACTTGACATATTCCGTGTGCTTCTAGGAGTCAGAGTAAGTTGTGTTTGAAACTTTGGTTTGTTTTGGAAAAGCTCATTTCCTGATGAGCTGGCAAACATGCAGTTCCTCCCACATCAGTCTTGCAAAAACACCCAAGAGTAGTTAAAAATGGCTTTTACCCACCCGTTCTTGATCTCTCAGAGACTTGTTCTCCATCGCCAGATGTGAGAAACATGTTTTGGGTTTTTTATTTTTTCTTTAAGAAAGCAGAGTTATTCTCAAGACTGCACCTGGGATTTCCTTAAAAAGTTGAAAGGCTGAAGTGATACCACTTGCAGCCAGATGAAGGCTGCGATTTCAGGGAACCAGTCAGAACAAATCTGCAGATAAACTTTCCCCACTTCCTCCCACGAGCCGGTGTCCCCTTCCAGAACATTCTCCTCACCAGGAAGGAGAGTGAACGCAGCCAGTGCTGCAGAAGGCAGTCTCAGGGCTGGTCCTGGTTGATTTTTAACGTGATGCGGATGCGCTCAGCTCCTGTTGCCGCAGAGCAGAGGCAGGCGGAGCACGTACAACGGCTGGGGTTCTCCTCGCAGGCACTGTGCTTTCACAGCAGCCGCGTCCCAGCATCCCCTCTCCTCTGACACTCCTCACGATGGAAAAAAAAAGGGGAGAAAACAGGGAGGGGAACCGTCCCAGAAATGCGGCTGCTCGCTCAGTGTGCAAACCCTGCCAGCGGGCACACGGAGCAGCTGTACGAGCTCTGGATGAGCTCACACGAGCTGGCCAAGCAAGAGCTCGTTGGGAAGAACGCTTCAGCGCGCAGGCTTTCCACCGGCATCTCGTTTCCACCCGCTCAGATGCCTTTCCCCATTAGCTGTCAAGCACGGCTGGAGCTGTTGCAAGTGCGGAGAAAGCAGAGGCCGGTCGAGCTGTGCTGGATGGTGGCCCTGGGAAAGGTGGTTGTGCTCCAGCCCAGCGCTGCCTCGTGCTGAGCTACGTGGGCATGAAGGAGCCTGCATGGGGAGCCGGTGGTGGCCCCCAAGGAGGCGCTCCTGCAAATCAGAGCGAGCAGAGACACAGACAGGGCAGAGCGGCTCACGGGGCACCGGGAGGCAGCTTGTGCGCCGTGATGGCCACACCAAGCAGGAGCCGGGGTGTTCTGGCCGGCTGGAGCCTCCCTCGGCGCGCAGCCCCCCAGACACCGCTTGCTGGGCGTGCAGGAGAGCTCCGGAGCGCCTTCACGGGAGCGAGGCACCACGAAGGGGCCCTGCAGCGGCTCAGGGCGGTGGCAGGGCGTCCCGGCGCGGCGGGGGGAGCTCCCTCGCAGCGTGGCTCTCCGCGGAGCGCGCGTGGCAAGGCGGACGGTGAGCACAGCTCTCGCCACCACCCTTGCCAGACGCGCCCTGGTGCGGTCACCACTCTGGAACAAGAGGAGCATCCGCCCCAGGCGGGGCACATCCCACCCCAGCCACGCGTTTTGGGTCACAGCACCTTGGCTGGGCATCTCTGTCCACGGGTGGGCCTGGCTGGTCCAGCCCCTGGAGAGGGCCCAGGCTGCTTCCCACTGAGGAAGTGGCCACCTCGAGCGCCAGCGTGGCTGCAGTCTGCCTGCGAGAGGCTGCGGCTTGTGTTTTTGCGGAGTTTTGAACACTGGCTTGTTTTCGCTGGCATGGGCAATGCAAGCACACCCACCAGTCCTGGTCATGCCAGCACAGTCCAACACACAGCCTGGCCTGAGCGTCTTTCCGGGGCTGCCCTCCTTTCCACAGCAGGGAGCCTGGGGCCTCCCCCCTCTCCTAACCACACCCAGTGATCACCCCAGCTTCAGCCCTGGTGCTCCCTGGGAATGCCCCGAGCCCACCGCTGCCTCCCCAAGGCCTGGGTCTTCGCAGGCGCCTTCAGCACACGCCGCGCTCCCGCTGCCCCCTGCCCACGCTTGGCCTCGCCGCGCCTCGGGCCTCCCTGGCGCGCTGGCCGCCACCTCTGTGGGGCAGCAGCGACATCCAGTGGACAATAACTAAACCCTCGGGGCCCCTTTCCGATCCCGCTCCTCCCTCTCCTTGGGCACGCTTGCGGGGGCGTTAGGCGCGGGCATGGCAGGTCATGCGCGGAGCAGCCTCGCTCGGCTCATTCACAGCCCTCTTCCCCACCCAACGCAGGGCTTGGGCTGCAGATTTATGGGGTCTCCTGAGAGCTGCCGCGTCAACTGCTTTTACTGCGTTACACCCAAATAACTAATCTCTGGGAGATGTAAGCCAAATCACCTGTAAATTTTGTCCCTTTGCCTTCTGAGGAAAGTACTGTGAGCAGCAAGAGGAGGAAATGTTTTTACGAAGTCCTACGTCCAATGATGGCGGGTTCTCCCCACGCAGCATCCCTAAGCTGCATCTTTCGTGGTCTCCTTCCGCAGGAGTGTCTTCATGCACAGAAGGAAGGCAGAACTAACACACTTAACAGCGATGAAGCTGGTGGTGAGCCAGGGCCAGGGCTGGTGATGCCTTCCTTCCCCCCAGGCTGTCTGCTGTTTCATACTTGGATGTTAACTTCTTTCGGGCAAGGGTCCAATTTTTGCCAGTCAGCACTAGCACTGTGAGGTCAACGTGGCGTAGTCATGATCATGTACGTACTAAAATAAGCATTTGCAACATGCGGTATGTTTCCCCTCTGTTTGTAGAGAATCATGCAGGCTTGCTCCTTAATTCATGTTTTCACTTGGCTCATTTGAAAAATAATATTTGTTCACGTGTGCTTCTGCCGTAGAGCCAGAGCCTTCATCAGCCAGGTGTTTGCGCGGAGGGCACCAGGCAGGGGAGCAGAAGGGCGCTCCGGGCCCTGAAGTGTGTCCTTGCACAGAGCCCCCTCTGGCGCGAGTCCCTCTCGTCCAGGAGGCAGGGAGTGCTGCGCTTCCAGCTGCCTCGCTGACACACTGCAAGCCAGACACTTCCCCACCAGGGAGAGAGGAAACCGCAGGCTTTAGAAGGAAACAAGACACCACATAGCTGCCAAATGCTTTCTGGAATATACGTGGTTTAGACAATTAGCAACATCTCTAGGCCTTTGCTCTTACATGACACACAGGTTGTCCATGGAGACAGCTTTTTCTGAATGGAAAAAGCAGCTCTCTGTCTTATTCCCTAAAAATGTGGGGAGACAGCTACCTAACCCAGAGTTGTACAAGTTTTGCTGTGTTCGGGATAGCCAGCTGTTTCTTGTGCTGTGACAACGGGATGCGCCTCCTCTGCAGTGAGTAACTCCCTACCCCATCTAAAAAGCCAGTGGGGTTATTGGCATCTTGAACAACACGTTCTCCCATCCACTGACTTTATGGATTAGCCTAGAAGTCCCATTCACCTCAGTTGACTCCAGCATATCTGTATCAAGAGCCAGGGTAGAGGGAACAATCCAGAATTTAGCTAACGGATGCTGCTAAGAAAGGTCATTGCTCATGATAACTCAATTTTAGCAAGTAATTTCATTTAGGCCAGTTCTAACTGCTTGTATCAGATTTGTATTAGGCATTTTTATGAACTATAGTCTTCTTGAGCTTTGCTTATTAGATTTGGTTTTCACTAAACTGATGATGAAGCTGGAACTTTACCTTGTGTCTCTTGATACTGAAATACACTCTTATGTTGTTTAGAAATTCAGCTTTGTTGAGCTGTGACCATGCATTGGCCTTGTGGTGACACTGGCTGGTTGTGACATGGTGACTAATGCATCAAGCATGGCAAATGCAACCAAAAGATCACAGTTTTCTGAAAAGCAGTGCTTCATCAATGTCTCTGAAGCATGCACGAGAACTAAAATGTAGTTTTTAAAGCTCGTTACCCGATAGACTTACCAACAGCTTGGCTCGCTCTAGACAGCCCTGGCAGCTGGACCTTTTGGAAACTGTGGACTGGAGCCTTCTCAGTCTTTAGCCCTACAGTTCTACTTAGATCCAGTTGGCCCCAGCCTCTCCTGTTGCATTAATTTTCCCTTCCTATTACATTAGTATGTATAGAAGTTAGGCTTTACATACTTTATTGAACTTCTGCAGTTTCCTGCCATTTCTGCAGCCTTTCCAGGCTGCCGCAAGTTGCTGGCGTCGGCACCACTCTTAACAACTCTGAGCCTAGCAGCCCAGCCAGTTTTCTACCCACATTATTGTATGCACATTGAGATCGTTTCTCATCAATTTGATAAGGAGACTGGGAGAAATGGTGAGAGGAAGTGCCAGAGACATTGCTAAAGTCAAGGTAGGCAAGTTCCACTGTCCTCCTCTTACAGTGCCCATCAGCTCCTCCTGGAGGGAGCAATGAAGCAAACTGGGCATGAATTGTCCTTGGGAACGCTGTGCTGGCACCAGGACTGGTGCATGAACTTTGCTTGGTCTCTGGATCAGAAAAGTTTGCCTGAACTGAAATATCTCTGTGAATGGTTTCGCCGAGGTTGAGGTTTTTGCTTTAGGAATGCAGTGTTAGTTTAAAACAGTAATCTTTCTCCTCATGAGCTATCTGATAGGGAAATCCTGTGCCGGTTTGTGTGTTTGCATAAGTACACACTTACTCACTCTTTCTGATTTTTTTTTTTTAATGCAAAACAGTTATAAGAAGCATGCCTTTTTTCCCTTGGATTTCTTTTCATGCTAGGTTCTGTTGAAATATTAAAAAAAAAAAAACTTTTTTTTTTAATAATGCTTTCTTTTTCTGAGAAAAGAGGAAAATATAAGAAAATTTCCAGGCCTAAAAACCTCTTTCTAATATTGGGTTAGATAGGTAGAATCTGCCTTAACTGCAGTCAACTGCAAACCACTCAGTTTGCAGACAGTCAGTTTGCAAGTAGAGAAAGAGATAAAGTTCATCAACTCTAATATTTACACTAAATTATTTCCTGAGTTCCATAGAGGGAGCTCATGGTCCTTCTGAGGCTGCTTTGGTTCTTCCTGCGAGACTAAGACCTTCCAGGTACTAGTAAATAATGTGCTTTACAGTAAATACATTATATAAAAAAATTCACCCCATGCCCCCATCGTTTCATTAACTGTCTGTGAAAGGACAATGAAATCCTCACTTTCTAGGGAAGCCTTTGTGAATTTTCTTGATTTGCTGCAGACTTTCACAGCCTGTGTTGAATGGGCTTTGTAGGTCCCCGTAGGAAAATCTCTGTTTCCTCTTTGTGTTGCTTGACTGAAATAATTAACAGCCTCTGCAGGAATTTTAGATTAAATGATTTATTTCTGCAAACAGAAAGTCAGTAAAAATAGATCTTGAGGCATAAAAATCAAAATCAAACTCCTTAATCTCGGTTTGTATGGGAATAGTTACAGAAAACAAGATTGATGTTTTGTAGAGTGGTGCAAAGCCTGTGATAGAGGAAGGCTGACATACAGGGAAATAGTTTGAAAAACAGGTAAACTTGGACATTTATGATAAAGTGTGGGAAAAAACAGGATGTTATTTGATAAAAAGGGAACACAAGTGCCTTTACTGGTGGCAGATTTATTCTCTCCCCCCGTCCTCTTTCCTTTTCTCTCTCTTTTCTCTCTCTGTCTCTCTTCTTCTTCTCTCTCCTCTCCAATTCCCTCTTTGCTCTCTGGTTTTGCTCTCTCTCTCCCCTTCTTCTCTGTCTGTCTGTCTTTCTAAATCATTGCCTAGAAGCCAAGCAGACCTTCTGCTTTCCAAAATGTCCATGTTTTATCCTGACCTCTCAGCTGGCCTAATTAATGATATTTTTCCTCTTTATAAGGCCTGCCTGGCTAAGCATGTTATAATTCAATCACGGAGTCATGGCTATCCCAGTTTGACAGGAAGGCAAGAAACAACTATCTCTGTTAAACTGCCTGTGCTAAAGACATTATCCCCAGCAAGAAAGGGATGGAGCATGACATTGTAACTCAGTTACATTCTCTGATGAAGACTGCAAAGGTCAAAAATAGCGTTCTCCTTTCTCCTAATACAGAATATCTGATAAAACTTAAGAAGCAGTCCATTGACAAGTGATCTAATTAACTCATAGGACATGAGGCTAACTCATCTGGAGAGGCTGCATGGTGACGGGTAAGATGAAAAGTTATCCAAATTCATGAGAGCACAGACAGTGATAGAAGCAGCTTGTCAAAACTCTTGTTGCTCAGTCTGTTGGGTGCTCCTTCCACTTGAAGGTGAGGTTTGAATGACACATGCACTGGAGACAGTTGCATTCCAGGCCAGAACTCCCTTATCATTGAGGGGATGTTGTCTTTAAAAAGTTGTTGTTCACTTGTTTGCTTCCTCACATGCAGCTTCTCATGGTAAGTGGCCTTGTACTCATTTTCCATTCTAGCCTTCGACCAAGATGGAAACTTTCAACAACACTGATCTGTTATCTCTGTGATCATCTTTTGTCAGATGGTCTTCCCCAAGTTTCAGATACTGTGCCCACGTCTGGGGAGATGGAGAGCGACAACGTAAGACTTGCTTGTATCTTACTGGTTTCTAGAAAGTATTGTCCGTGACAAGACCTTCATGGCTGTCATTTCATTCTCTGGGGCTGCGGTTATTTCTTCTGCTGCAGGCTATATTCCTGCTCTGTCATCTTTTTTATCCCAGGTTTTTACTCTTTGTACAGCAGTGTCTCTCCAAACTCCCCGGAGTCCCGGGGCCTCCCTCCTGTTCTAACACAGGCACGCGTTGGTGTGGGAGGCAGACTGAGTCTTTCCCACTAATGCTTCCAGGGTGTCCTCCTGTACATTATTCAAAGAGGCTCTATGTCCTGCCTTTGGTTTTTGGTCGCAGTCTCTAGTCCTTTATCTTCTTGGTTTGATACAGGCTTTCACCCTCTCTGTTTCACAATCCCCGCTTCTTGATCTTGTCTTAGTTTTCTTGCTCCAGGACAATTCGGTTTCATGGGCCCACTGAAGTGGTATCAGATTTCTTCTCTATCTGAATGCTCCAGGTAATCACTGCAGGACTGTGGAGACCTTTTTGGCCAGTTTGCTAAGTGAAGTGAGTCATGGTTGTTTGATACCGTGGTGCCAGGCAAAAGATCTTGCTGTGCTATTGGGTCAGTCCTTCACAGACTTCAAACATTGCTCAGCTCAGTGTTATACTTGTCTGGTGAGCCTCTGTCTGCCCTGCCTCTGATCTCTCTGGACATCCAGAGCAAAGTCCTGGGCCTGGAAAATCGCTCCTCAAGCAGATGTGATCTTGATGACACTTTATGACTCAGTCCTTGGTACAACAGGCAAGACTCTTGGCCAGTGTCCAAAATAGGATGCCAGTATGAAAACCATAGGGTTGTCTCATTTCCTTCAGTGTGACTCTGCTGCTGGTGAGAGAGGCTTGTTTATGGGATGGTCTTTCCCTCCCCTTTGTCTTTGTAGTGGGGAAGGCTAAATCCTTCCTATGAGGAGCCTGGTTACATGAATCCTGACAGGGCAGACGCATGTCAACAAGTGCCAGTGCAGCTCAAGAGGGAACAATTCTGTTCTGCAATATTTGGGGAAGTTGCTGCATACTACACGTGCTGGCAACCAGCTGTTCCTCCCTGAGGTAGAGAGTAAGACATCGGGAGAAGAAGCCTTCTTTCATCTCTGCCCTGGTCCGCAGCTTCACTTGGAGTGGCAAGGCTGGGTGAAGTCTTCTCTTGCTGCGTGCTCATCCTCGACGTAGTGGCTCTGTGTGCAGGGGTGCATGTGCTGGAAGAAAGCACGTGCTGTTCAGATGAGCATTGCAAGGCAGCGTGGGCTGTTCCTGCAAGAGCTGTTGCGATACAAAGTGCTGGCCTGACAGGCAGCATGGCCTGCAGGTCGTAACACTTCAGTTCTGCTTGGATGGCCAGCCAAGAAGCAAAGCCACACCATGGAAAAGACTGGCAGGCAAATACGTTCCAGAAGGATGTATTTGTAGTGGAAATGTCTAGTGCGCCTAAAAGCTTGGCAGATTTTGCAAGGAGACACACCATTCCTCAAGGCCGGATGAGTGGTAATAGCATGTTTGTTGCTGCTATGGTTGATATCTAGTCATCACTATGGGAATCCGGCCCATCTTTTCTCTGGAAGCAAACAGTTATTTGCCCTCAGGGGCCCCTCTTCCTTTCCCAAGGTAATAAATCTTGGTAGTGCTTTCAAAGGGAATTGCTATTTCTTAATTGTTTATTATACTTTAAGTGAACCACGCATAAAAAATTATGTCATGCCAAAGAATATCAGACATATCTGGAGTCTTTCCGCAGGATTTGTAGTGTGTGTTTGAAGGCAAATTACCTTTCTGGAAGGTTATGGATGCAAGAAGCAGATCTGTTGGCAGGCCTATAAAGAGCTATATTTGCTTCTTTACAGATCAGGACTTCAAGTACTGAAGTCTATGTTTTAAGCCACCATGGTAAATCAGAAGG